>LOJH01000188.1:13537-74674 GCA_001685095.1 Ellobius talpinus | reverse complement strand
TCACAATCCCAGAGAACCTAGACAACAATGAGGACTCTAAGAGAGACATGCATGATGGATCTAATCTACATGGGAAGTAGAAAAAGACAAGATCTCCTGATTAAATTGGGAGAATGGGAACCTTGGGAGAGGGTTGAGGGGGAGGGGAGAAGTAGGGAGGGGATCAGAGAAAAAATGTAGAGCTCAATAAAAGTCAATTAAAAAAAGAGACCCCCTTTTATTAATGAAGAAACCGAATTGTAGACTTGGTAACAAATCTAGTGTGTTCCCTGGTTGCTTTGGTTTGCAGCTTCTGCATTTAGTTTTATATCATTATTATATAGCACTCTTTTATTTCTGTGAAATGACTTATGCTTTAACATACCAGCTGTGTCCATGTATTATTTGAGTATAGCAATTGTTGGAAGTGTGCCTTAGTATAGGGACTGTAGAAATAATGAATTGTGGTTATTCTCTCAAGTTTATGTATTATCAGATAAGTACTTGAATTTGAAATCAGGGACTCAGTTTCTTAAGAAAATTATAGGAATCTTCGTGTGTTAGACTTAGAACTGAGGATGATTTTGAACTTGAGATTCTCCTCCCTTTACCTCTTGAGAGCTGAGATTGTAGGTGTGTACCTTACCATACCTTTTCTCACGCAAGGGATAGAACTCAGTGTTTTCACTGTACAAGAACTCTACCAACTAAGCTACATTCCTAACCCCAAATTTTGTAGTTTGAATAATTGGATTTGTTTTACTTAATTAACTTTTGCTGTCAGTTGCATCCTTTCCAGTTTCGTTTTCATTGCTGCCACAATAAATTATCTTAAAGCAAAACTTACGTTATTCTATGCATTTCTCCCTGAAGACTTAAATGCATTTTCACTGGAATTTAGTTAAAATGCATCTGCCACATGTTCTTTTCTTAATTTTTTCTCTTGATATTTGTCCTTTTGTATTTTGTGTATTAATCATACTAGACTTACTTTGGGGCTTTTTCTCTTTTTTCCTTTTTATTGAGATAGAATCTCATTGCACATTTCAGGCTGACTTTGCAGAGTTAGAATTACAAGTCTCTACCACCTTGTCTAGCTCTGTCACTGACTTCTTGAAATTTTTATTGTATTTATTTTGTTTGTGAGTGTTGTGCACATGCATGTACTACACATGTGTATGGAGGTCAGAGAACAACTTGTGAGGATTGATTGTTTTTTCTTATTTTTTTATTTTTCCCCACCATGTTGGTCCTAGGGATTGAACTCCAGGTAATTTGGCTTGTCAGCAAATCCCTTAACCCTCTGAACCATTTCCTGTCTCCACTTTCTTAATGTTCTTTTAAGGCCCCAGGGTGCATGCTGTTCTCTCAACTTGGGACTATATTCCCCTCCTGTCAACATATTTTGTCTATTTATTTTTCAGTTTTTAGATTTCTAGATGTTACTTCAACCCCCTCATATGTTTGGAACCTTTGCTATATGTTCCAAAATTTCCTTATCTATATCTTTGATAACACTTACCATTGTATGTACCAGGCGTTTTCTTTTGGATCACCATTCAGCTCCCAAATTGTGACATGGAGATGACTTATTGGGCTTTTTTTCTGGCTAGCTCTTTTAACCTAAAATAACCTGTTTATCTACCTTTTGCCTGAGGGTTTTTTACTTTTTATTTCCTGCTTCTTGTGTCTGGCTGACTGGGAGCTGCTTGCTTTCTGACCCTGGGTGTGTCCCCTCTTTCTCCTCATTCTCTTCTCCTTTCTGACCCTGGGTGTGACCCCTCTTTCTCCTCATTCTCTTCTCCTTTCCTTGCATTCTTCTCTAGCCTAGGTTTCTTCTCCTATCTTCTCCTAATTACTCTCTGCCTTCCAGCCCTGCCTATCTCTACTGCATAGCTATTGCCTGTTTAGCTCTTTATTAGACCAGTCAGGTGCCTTAGGCACGCAAGGTGAAACAAATGCACCACACTTTTATATAATTAACACACATCTTACATTGTTAAGCAAATGCAGCATAAACAAATGTAACACATCTTTGCCCAATTAAAATAATATTCCACAATAATGTTACAAGTTCTTATTTCCTGTCTTTCTTCCTTGCTAAGCTCAATCTTCACAAGTGTAAGTACCATGTCGTCTTTTCTTTGTTAACATCCTATTGCCTAAACTTGGCTCAGTGAGCTCTGTAAATGTTAGTTGGCTCAAAGTTAAATGACTGAGATGTTTGACATAGAAAAAACTATATAACGTTTTAAGGGTAGACATCTAAGTTTGATCCCCTGCACTAACCAAAAACTAATTTTTATTTTTTTCTGAGACAGGGTCTCTCTGTGTTCCTTTCCTGGAACTCACACAACAGGCTGGCCTCGAACTTAGAGATCTGCCGGCCTCTGCCTCCCAAGGACTGGGATTAAAGGTGTCCGTCACCATACCTGGCCAAAAACTTAAAAATTTAAAGAATTTTTATTAAAATAACTAGATTTTTTTCCAATACTTAAAATTAAAAAGTACTCGTTTACTGTAGTATTTTCTAGTTGAAGTGGCATCAGATTGATTTCTGGTAAAGAAAAGGGGAAATAAATAAATACCATCTCTAGGAATAATAATAGTCATTCTTTTTTTCATTTTATTTCCTATGTATTTGGCTCATGTAACTTTTTGCATAACTCCTAGGATTATCATTTCTTCCTGCCTGAAATTTCACCTGCTTTGCTTCTTCTTTTTGGACCTTGTTCATCTCCTAAATATTTACTAAATCTGTTTTTTTCTTTTTTTTAAGTAAAAAAACTGAACACCAAAACTGAACATGTGAGGATTTTTAGCTCCTAATTATACCAATCCTTTTATTTACATTAATAAAATAAGGAGAAAAACTTTCATGGTTATTCTGTTGCCCAAGAGATTATTTCTATCTTCTATTTCCCATTACTTCTCTTAATTATTATTATTAACCTGATTATGAGATTGTCCATTTAATACTGTAATCATCATCTTTAGCTGAAGTTGCAGCTGTTCATTATGTAATTTATCTTGCTCTGCTCCAGGTGGTGCTGTAGAAATGAACCAAATCATGTTGAAATATTTTCCATATGTTATCTGGCCTTCAAATTGGGATTTTTAGTTTGTCATTTTCTGCGCATGTCTTTATTAAAAGTAACCTCAATAATTTTCATGTTTTTAGAGTGCATTAGATTTTCCCTTTTAAATCCTAAATAAAATAGAACTTAGCTATCTTTGATCTATCTTTTATTTTAAAGCATAGTGAATTTGTGTGTGGTGGGGGAGAGCATTCCTGTGTAAATGTATGTATGTGCAGGTACAAACCCATGCATACACATGTGGAGGCCAGAAGTATATCACATGCCATGCTCTGTTGCTCTTCATCTCAGTTCTTGAATCAGGATCTCTCATCAAGTCTCCTGGATATCCTTGTCTCTTCCTCTTCAAGCACTGAGGCCATAAATGATGTCTGGCTTTTATGTGTATGCCCTGGTCCAAACTCAGACCCTTATGTATGCCTAGCAAACATTTTACTTTCTGAGCCAACCCCTCAGTGAGAGATTTCAAACTTAAAACCAAATGTAGTCATACTTTCTTTTGGGTTGCCATTCCACAAATAATGACATGGAAACTTATTAATTATAAAACTTGGCTTTTAGCTTAAGCTTGTTCCTAGCTAGTTATTATAACTTAAGCTGTTTCTATTAGTGTAAGTTCTGCCACATGGCTTTTTATTCTCCATTCTGTAAGTCCAACTTGCTCTTTGTTTCTTGCTCGTATCCCCAGCGCCTAGATTTATCTTCTGAGTTCCTCTCTCTGCAGAAATCCCGCCTAACTTCTCCTACCTAGCTGTTGGCCACTCAGCTCTTTATTAGGCTAATCAGAATAAAACAGTGAGCATTTTCACACAGTGCAATCAAATATCCCACAACAACCAAAATTGAGGGCCTGTTATGTTTAACTTCTGGCTTACAAATCAGAATATGAGATGGGTGAAATTTTTTTGTTGTTGATTTTGCTTTTTGAGGTGTTGTCTTCTGATGGAATTTTATGCTAGCTTTGTGCTTGCACTCTTTCTGCCTTGTTCTCCTTTATGCTGGGATTACAGATGTGTTCCATTGTGCCTAACAATATGTAAATTCTTTATATCACTTTTTAGTCCATATAAAATTGGCAGTGGGCAATTTCTGTAGCATAGTATATCTTCATCTTCTTTAATATCTTTATTTTTAATGCTTTTTGTGATTAAATTTCTTGAATCTTAAGTATTTTCTATTAAACTCTGGGTGTAAGTTAATCTTTTAGATATTATAGAAAGAATAGGAGATAGCTTGGAAATTAGAGAAAAGCTCTTAAAAAATCAGTGTAATTGGTTATGTGCTATTATTTTGGGATATTTCCTTTTAGTCTTTTCCTACTATTGATGTAAGCAACATGGAGTGTACTCTGGCACCATAGTGTTGGGATCATTACAATTTACTTCCAGTTTTCTTTCTGTTGAGGCATAGAGTTTCTTATGGTAAAGATAAGAATATATACACAGTGCTTTGAGTAGTTTCTAGAATGTAGGACAGTACTCAGTAAATGTTACCCATTATAAGCCATTATTTCCAGATACATTGCATTGACATTTCTTAGCATTCTTGAACTTCATCTGCTAATATTTAACTTTTAAAAATACAATTATTTTTGTTTATGGGTACATCTGTGCTGCAGTGCTCCCATGAATGTCAGAGGGCAACTAGTAGTCGTCAGTTCTCTCATTCCTGGGGATCAAACTCCAGAGGCTTTGGGGCAAGTGACTTTAACCATTGTATCATCTTTTTGGCCTAGTTTTTATGTTATTGAAGTCCTTCTATCATGATCCTCTATAGCTGTGATGGCTGGAAGTTGATAGCTTTCTTGAGTGATTCTTTTTTCAACATATTTGGCATAGTTTTTAGTGTCATGCCTTAGAGAATTATAAATCGTGTTTTGTTGTTTTTTTACTGCCACTGTCATACATCCTTTATATTAGAACCCTTTTATGGTCCTTTGAAATAGCATTTTGAGTAAATATATGCCATATTAAATACTTGATACCATACAGTATATTTGTGTGATAGGAATCCTGAAATCACTCTTATCCTGTAAGGACAAGTATTTGTTTAGCATGAACTTAGGATCATAGAGAAATTGCTCTCTGAATGCTTGATGAATACAGAACTATTTCACTAAAATTGAAGATGAGACACATGATAATTAGGGATTTTTAGCTCTTTGTTCTAATTAAAATTTAGTTCATAGATTTCCAAAGTCTTTAATACAGATATTGATTGTAAGCCTTATTTATATTCAGAAAGCCTTTTTTGACATCATAAAGATTAAAATGAAACCTAGTTACAGATTATTCACAGTTCATTCTTTTCTGTTTTAATTTAGGAAACATTTGGGTGTATTATTATAAATCCTACTTATGTAAACATTTTACTTAGTTAAAACACTCATCTGTGAGTGCTTATAAACCATGGTCGCAGAATTAAATTAGACAAAATAGTAAAATAAAATTAATATACATTATTGGAAACAACCTTCTGTGAAAATGCCCCAGTGTTACTTATCTGAGTTCGTATTTTGTAAAANAAAAAAAAAAAAAAAAAGACTTGGGTTGCTCAAATTGTGCCGAGATACTTTCTATATTTTGCCTCTTCATTTTCTTCTCTTCTTATTGTTCTTTTACAGAAATTGTTTCTCTGGGTTTGGAATCTGCAGCAGCGTATCTTGTATTCTTTAGGTTGATAGACAGGCTTTCATAAATTTATAGTTCCGGGGTCCTCCGGTTCTAACGTTAATGAGGAAACAACTTTCCTACATGAGATTAGGTAGTATATCAAATGTTATATTCATCTTAAATAGCTTTTAAAAATTATACTTAATTTTGATCTTTGAGCTTGGGTACTTTATTAAGTTTTTACTTGAATGCTTGTACATTACTTTGCAAAAGGAGAAAAATTCTAAGATTGGAGAGGGAAACCATATTCCTGCTTTAGTATTTATTTGTTGATTTTTGCCATATGAATTTCTTTACTGTCATTGAAAATGTTGTTATCAGGCGGGCGGTGGTGGTGCACCTCTTAAAAAGAAAAAAAACATAGTTACTAAGGTACTGTTGATGCTCGTCTGTGACAGCTGTTTGTGTGCTTGTGCATGTGCATATACGTATGCTTTTTCCTACCTTAAGTGAACTTGGTACAACTAATGCCTGTATCATAAATTAAACTGGGGTAACGTTGCCGAAGTTTGTCTAAAATCATCTGCATTGAAGATTTGATCCAGCTATAAGAACTTGATAATGAAAGATGTCAGTTTATCAGCAAATAATTCTAAATTGAGACTTGCAATATTTTACTTAATTTCTTCAAAATTAGTTAATCAAGATTGAAATAGTTTAAAATAGACTAATGAAAAATACCCAGGAGTATTAAAATGCCATTAATTGTAAAGCTAAAATGCTTAGTAATGGCATAAATTAGCCTACCATAATTGTTAATCACAGTTTAAATAGAAAAAAGGAGAATTATTAAAATTTAAAGGCTAGATACAGTGGTTAGTTATTTGGGGGAGTATAAGTGTTTAAAAGTTACCTTAATCACTGTTCTGTTGCTGTGAAGAGCCGCTGTGACCAAGAGGTTTAGTCCATTATCATCTTGGTGGTGAGCATGGGGTCATGCAGGCAGCCATGGTGCTGGAGAAGCAGTTGAGAGCTATATCCTCATCTGCAGGCAGAGAGAGACAGAGACACACTAGGCCTGGCATGGGTTTTTAAGCCCACTCCCAGTGGTACTTCCTCCAAGGCCACACCTCCTAATCCTTTTAATCCCTTCAAGAGTTCCATTCCCTGGTGACTTAGCATTAAAATGAGTCTCTGGAGCTCATTCTCATTCAAACCATCACATTCCATTTTCTGGCCCCCATATGCTTGTGGTTATATCATAATGCAAAATGTATTTAATAGTCCAGCTTCAAAAATCTTCATAATCTTTCAGTTTCAATACTCTTTAAACATCCAGAGTCTCTCTTGAGACTCAAGGCTGTCTCTTAACTGTATCCCCCTGTAAATCCAAAAAAAAAATCCCACACTTGCAGTATATAATGGCACAGAATACACATTTCCATTACAAAAGAGAGGAAAGGGAGCATAATGAGGAAATACTGTACCAAAGGAAGACCGAAAACCAGCAAATTCTGCATCTTCATGTCTGATGGCAAAGTGCTCTTCAGATTTCCAACTGTTTTCGGCTTTATTAACTTCAAACTTGTCTCTTGGACTGGTTTCACACCTGGTCTGTATCCTCAGCAGGTATCCCATGCTTCTGGCATCTCCAAGTTTTGGGCTCTCCAACACAACCAAGGTTCCACCTTCACAGTTTGATGTAGGGGCCTCTGAGCATCCATGCAGACACCCCTGCCACATGCCTGGCCTTAGCAGCTTGTTTTTAGCCACAGTGGGAGATTGTTAGAACCCTTTTCTTGATTCCTTGGCTCAAAAGCCAGAACAATGTGGCCATGACTAAAGCTGCTAAGTTCTGCTTGTTGAGACTGGAACTTAGACCCCCCACTCCCCTTCTTTCTGTTATTGATGGTCTCCTTCACTGTAGCATAATTAATAAAAACCCAGAGACAGAAATTGGGGTTCAACCTGATGAAGGCCAGAAAAGCAAAAACAGCCAGCCACTGGCTCTTACCTCTACTTCAAACAGAAGTGGAGATCTTGCCTCCAGGAATCTCAGAATGAAATTCTGTCTTGAGAGCTGTCTCCTTACGCTTTATATTTCTCTCTAGTGCTGGGATTAAAGGTGTACACCACTGGGATTAAAGGTATGCCAACTAGTGTGGCTTCTGGGATTAAAGGTGTGTTATCACTGCCTGGTGACCAGTGGGGCTGTTTTACTCTCTGATCTTCAGAAAGCTTTATTAAAATACAAGTGAAATATTACTACATTTCACTGCTTATACGTTCCTTTAATTCCTTTTCAAAGTTAGAAGCTTAACTGGGTGGAATCTTGTACTGAGGTCATACTCCTTTATTCCATTTATATGTGAAGCTATGGAGATCACTCTCAGAAACTCACTTTATAGCAGATGTATTAAAAGCCTAAATGAGAAATGCAAACAAAACTTTATAGTTATTTATTGTACTGTTTTCTCAATACTGAGCTAGGAGAAAGTGAGAAAGGAAAAATTGCTATTAATTATTGTATAAAATGTGATAGTGTCAAAGGACAGCATTACATAAGCCAAGCATGTTGTAGAAAATGGAAATGATTTTACATAACATATCTGGAGGAACTAAAGTTTGTAAAGAGTAACTTGCTTAAGCTTGTATGAACTCACAGACTGAAGCAGCACGCACACGTCTACACCAGATGCTCAGTGTATATTTTAATGTATGGCTTCCAGTTTAGTGTTTTGTTTTTTGTTTTGTTTTTATGACTCTTGAGTGTGTAGATGAGAGAACATCTGATTCTTGTGCCTTTTCTTTTTGTCTCTCTTCCTTCTGTTTGTTTGTCTTGTCCAACATCAATGTGATAGTTTTTGATTTATCTTATTATGTCTTAAATTTTGTTAGATTTTATTATTATCTCTTAGCCTGTTCTTTTCTAATGAGAGGTAGGAAGGGAGTGGGTAAGGATGGGAGGGAGAGATGGGATGACCTGCAAGGAATAGAGGAAGGGAAAACTGCAATGAGAATATATTGTGTGAGGAAAGAATCTATTTTCAATAAAAGGAAAAAAAGTAACCTGCTTAACATTTCTCTTGTAAAATTTGAATACAACTACTGCATAGGTTTTAAAGTAACTATTTTTGAACAAAACTTGTATAATTTATGAAATCACTTTGAGTGGGGGTTTTGCATTGTACTTTTGCATTATGTTTTATTTTATAAATTGACTATACACCAATATTGTGACTAGAGAAATAGCTCAGTTCTTGAGAAATAGCTAGAAAAACAAAGTGATTTGTTTGCGAAGTTCTGCTTTCTGGTACAGAAATTAATGGGTTTAACTACATCTTGATACTTTACATGCACAGGTATTGTTTTGCATACACAAGTATTTTGTATACTGTGTGCTTTTCACCTATGAAAGTCAAAGCAATTGATATTTCAATGGCTAATTTCCAAAATTTTTCTTTCTTTTTTTTTCCAGAGTGAGGTTGGATATTTATTTAGTGCTTATGGAAGGGAGGGGAGAAGAGCAGAGAAGAAGAGAGAGAGAAGGGGGAGAAGGAAGCTACCTCTCCGAGAGACAGAAAAGAGCCAAAATTTTTATTTCATTACTAATTTATTTTCAGGAAATTGAATAAATATAATTTAGTTATGCTCTTTTCTATTTAGCAGAGTAGTTGAAATACAAAGCAGTGTTTGGAGATAGAAAATATCTTTATTTATTAGATACAAAGACACTCCGTTTTTATTTTATTCTTAAACCTAGTTATTTTATTACTATGTTACTTATTTGTTAATTCACCAAATACATGTTGATCTAAAAATAACCAGGTTTTAGATTAAGTACAAAACAAACAAAATATATTATCTATGGAGTTATGTTGTATGTATGTTATGGGAAGAGGCAGGAAATAAATATAGTATATAAAAGTGTGATTTTATCTGTAAATGAGTTTTTTTTAAGTAAATACATAACTACATAAAGGGTACCAAGGGTTACCAGTGGTGGGGAGTGGATTGTGATTTTTCAACGGACAAATCAGTTTGGGTTTCATAGAAAGGTGACAGACATTTGAGGAAACATAAAAAGAACAAAATACCCCCTTCCCCCCCAGCATGGTAGTCAAAAGGTACAACTAGTGCAAACACCCTAAATTAGAAGCATGTTTGATGTGTTGGAAGAACGAAGCAGGTAATTAGTACCTGGAGCTGACAAAGTAGAGAGAAATAACAAATGAATACAGACAGGTAGTGGACTACTTCTTAGGATAGTTTCCTGTTGATGTGGTAAAATACCCTGTCAAAATCAGCTTAACAGGGAAAAGATTTACATGGCTCACAATTACAGGTTACAGTACCTTATTAGGAGAGGGAAATCAAGACGTCAGGAACTGGAAATAGCTAGTTATATTGGATTCATAGTCTAAAGCTGAGAACAATGAATTCATTCATGCATGCCAGTGCTCAGCTTTCCCTCGCAATTTTACATAGTCAGGGATCCCCTGCTCAGGAAATGATTCCAGCCACAATTACGATGTGTTTCTCCACATTAATTGATCAAGACAGTCTTAGACATTCTCAGAGGTTAGCCTTACTATGGACAGTCCCTTACATGTGTACCCTGGAGACCTGCTTACTTCTTGTCCTGTTGACAGTTAATAGTAACCATCATATGAGACAAGTTTATGTACAACCTGGGTAGGTCCGTATTAAAGGAAGTGAAAATACTGTAGGTTTGAGTAGAAAAGGTGTGGTAAGCATGAGACATGAAGTTGGGAAACATTTGAAATTCACTAGTCTGCCTAGAGGGGTATCTTGTCTTGGGATGATAAGAAAGAATTCCTAAGGGGGAATGATTTAGTGTTATTTGGTAGAATTTAGAAATATTTCATTTCTCTATAATTAGGAAAATAAACATACTTTTTGACCAAAGTTATATTTCCACTTAAAATTAGAACACTAAGTAACCTCATAAAGGAACAGTTGCTTTTTATCCCCTTACATCTGTTTAGCCATGTTCATTTAAAACATTTATGTTGTATTCTAGTGAAATTTTAAAATTTCTGTAATTTGAGACGTTTCTTTTTTACTCAATATAATTAGCCTGTTATTAGAATATGAATAATTGCCATTTATTTTTTCCCCCATGAAACTAAGTTACATTGAACAACCTTATATATCTTATTAACCAAGATTCACCTATATTCCTTTTTGTTTAAAAGGCTCTGCATTTGCTTGTGAATGAAATACAAGGTAATTTTTATTTTTCGGTGAAATAGATCTAGAAGGATAGATGTTATAGTAATGGTATAATAAAAGAAAAATGTGAAGTCATTTGTAAAAGTAACCTGCTTTGATAATTTGACCTCAATTGTATTTTAATGTTCTTCTTTAATTCTTATACTTACACTGTTTGAATCACCAACTCAATTACCTGGTATCTCTATATATTATTTCCTTACCATGTCACATCTTTAGTGCTGTTGGTAGGGTCATAACTTACTTGAAAGCATAATATTTTCTACTGCAGGATAAATGCTAACTAATTAATTACTTGTTAACTGTCACTAAGTGTAGTTAAAGATAGTTTCTTGTATTTCTAGAATTTTTTTGCAGACTTCACTGTTTCAGTCATGTGGGGTTTTTATTTTTCCAGTTGACTCATACTTAATTCTAGTTATCTTGAAAATTGACTAAAGCCCCATTTATAGGCACTAACAGTTTTTCATGTATAAAATATTTTATCAATTATTATTATCAACTGACTTTTTAAAAAGTTACAACTAAAATTTTTGATACATACTATTGCGAGTCATTGTGAAATAATAGTTTTAATATTTTAATTGTCTCCAACAGTTGTATCTTCATACCTGAACAGTGTTAAATATTCTTACATAGTTTGAGGTTCTAAGCATTTTGTAAGTTTTTGGATAGAAGGAATTAAAGTATGTCTTGATAAAATTGTCATCATTGGGCATGTCACAGTTATTTTCTTGGTACAAACAGGTGAGTCTGACATGTCAGTGGTCTGTGGTATTTGAATAATATGGTTTTATTTTGCTTCTGAAGGATAGTTGATAACTGGTTTTGTGTCTACAAAATAAAATTGGAGCCAAGCATTATGTGGTTTAATACCAGGTTATTTCTGTGTATACATGTCATAGACTAAACCATCATGGAAACTACTGAGTGTTCTGTAATTGTAAATTACTGTATAACCTGCTTAAACTTAACTAAGTTAATTCACAGCTCTCAGATGACTTGTAAATGTTTTCAGGTGTTAGATTATTGAATAACATTTGTAGGCTAACAGTAGGCATTTGTTGTATTCAAATATATGATTTTATACTGATAGAATATTAAGCATAATTTAATTTTCCTTTGAAATAGTGTTACTTTAAAACCCGTGAGGCATGCAGTTTTGTTAGCGTTTCAGCAGGACTCACACAAATGTGTGAGCCAAAACTTGTATGTGGAAAAACTACCAAGATTCTTTACAATATACCTGAGATACTTTTGTTTCATAAGCTGTAGGATGTAATGGCTAGACTCTTAAATAGCTTATTGTGTGTGTGTTCGTGTGCATGTGTGAGAATATATATAGTATGTGTGTATACATAAATGACACATGCTGCTTTTAAGAAATTTCCTGATTAAGTGTAAGTGAGAAACTGCAGTGATAACTAGCCAATATAGCTCGCATGTACTTTGGTTGGGGGAAATCAGCTGCCTTCTGTTAAAAACAAAAATTAGCCTAGATTTATTGGGTATACCTTCTCTGTATTTAAGTTATGTATAGGAAGTAAATACAGTAGTTATTAAGTTAGATTTTTGTGTTGGAGTCAGTGTAGAAGACAGAAGATCAGCCTCAGTCAGCTCTTGAAGTGAAGATCCCCAAGTGACTTCTGTTTCACACATGAAAAGGTTTGTTCTAAATCATTCTGGGAGACAGAGTATTTGAATGTTATTCATTGATGAATAAAAATCACTGGAGTCCAGATTTAACTGCTTTTGTATGGTAACCTTACTTCATAGCTTTTAAAGGTGTGTGTGTGTGTTGCGTGTGTGCACACCCGCATATAGAATGCTTTCTTTTTAAAGAATTCCAAAGAGTAAAAAGTTTGAGTTTTAATCCTAGCTTATATTGTGACTTTGGATACAATCATTTGACTTTGTTTTTTTATAAGATCAGAATAAAGAGGACACTTATTTCAAGCAACTATATTGTTTTTATCGTTTATTTGAGGACTTTAAACTAGGAGCCATATAGAAAGCATTTTTTTTAAAAATCAGCATTTGATAAATGAAGTGACTTCTAGAAATCTGAATTTAAGAAGCGCAGTTTGTTTCTGGAGTACATTTATATTCCCTGTTTTCTTGGTAGCGGATACTCTGTTTTCAAGGAAGCTGAATGGGAAATACAGACTTGAGCGACTTGTTCCAACTGCAGTATATCAGCATATGAAGATGCATAAACGAATTCTTGGACATTTATCATCAGTATACTGTGTAACTTTTGATCGAACTGGCAGGCGGATATTTACTGTAAGTCACCTTTAAAGTCTTATCTTTTCTGATAGACAAAATTGAAGAAACATTGCCTAAATGAGAACTTGAAGTAAAAATTTTGATTTTTTTTTTATCTTTTAATGGGAATCTGGAAATTTGGGTAATTTTTAAAAGCATGCTCTAAGAAGCTCTAAGAAGTTTTTATTTAAATTTAAACTTTTTCCAAGTTCAGAAGTTCCTAAAGTATAATCATAGTTACACATATGTGGTTCACTTATGTATTTCTCAATATTCATCACATAGGTTGATGGTGGGACTTTTATAAAAGGTTATGTCATATTTTTAAGACCCTGGTCAAATTGTAGGAAAGTATTAATCTGCAGAGAACCACTTGCTAACCTGAGAACGTTCTCTTTAAATGGTGATAGAAATTCTGAGTATATCAGATACTCTTTGCTTGGGATTTTGATCCCTCACACCTGATTCTCTAATAGCCATGATTCTAAAGAGGCACTGGGAGTCGTTTGTTCTGTTCCTTCTAATGTGCTGTGGGGAAAAGGAGTGGAACATTTCTGCTTTGAGGGACAAAAATTATTTTGGAAGCATTGCAACTTAACTTTTTCAAGTGCCTTAACTATTCAGTAAGGATAATATTTGTCTTACTACTATGGTTGTACTTATTAAACATTATCCTGTGGGCTGAAAGTATGCATTCACACAGTCCTTAATTGTCTTTGAATCAAGAAACTTCAAATAGAAAGTCCCATTTTTGAGTTTGGGGAATTGCTGCTAACTTTAAAGATTTGTTTTATTTTATATGTATATGAATGTTTTGCCTGCACAATATATGGGTTCACCTGGTACCTATGGAGTTCAGAAGAGGGCATCAGATTTCCTGGAAATGGAGTTAACAGATGGTTGTGAACTTCCATGTAGGTGTGGGAATGAAGCCTAAGTCTTCTACAGAAATAACAAGACTCCTCACTACTGAGCCATATCTCCAGCTGCTAATTTTAATAAAAGTAACAATTATTATAGATTTTTTGTTTTTCTTTGGGTAAATTTGCATATAAATTGAGAACTACCTATATATTCAGTTATCTATAGAACAGCTAAAGTAAAGAACATCTGAAAGAATTTCCTTCTTTTAATCCATTGGGCATTTGTACTTCACCCCCACTGTCAGTATTTCCTACTTTTACCTTCTATCACCTCCATTGGTTTTATGAAGGAAAAATAAAAATTTCTAAACTTCCACATAGATCGTTAAATTCATGAAGAACAGTTATCTGTGTTTACTTCATGCTTGCTATATCCACATTAGTAGTTGACTTTTAAATTGTAACTGAATATCAATCAACCTAGCCATTAATTTATTATGTTAATGTTTAGTTTTTTAAATCCTAAATCATGGCATTTCTAATATATGAAGCAATTCCTTCAAAAGTAGTAATAAACTGAAATAACAAGAAAAGTATTATGTTGGTTTTATACTTTGGTGACCATAAAAAATTTACATCATTGTCACTTTAATTATTAATAACAAAAATCATAGATTTTCTATTTTTGATGTTAGTAAAGTACCTTATGGGAGTTTTAAGAAAAATATAGATTGTAAATTTCAAATTTTTGCAGGATTATCCGATTTAATAGGAATTTGATGCATAATCTCTTGGAATGATTTGAAGGAAACAATGAAATAATGTATTTGTTCCTATTTTCTGAGCTTAATAAAATTTTCAGTACAGCATTTGAAAGTAATTTGAACCAGGAGGTAGTCAAATTAACTACTTTTGGCTAAATCTAGCCTACCACTTGTTCTTATAAATAGTTTGTTTTTATAAAAATAAATAAGCAGTTGCTTATATACTGCATGTAGTCACTGTTGAACACAAAATCACTTTTTACATGGTTTCGTACAGGATTATATGGCCTGCAGAGTTGAAATTATTTATTATCTGGCCTTATAAGAAAATGTACATCTCAGGGCATTTAATTTGAGGAAGCAGAAACTTTTCTGGTTGTTTCTTTAGTTGAAGGCATACACAAAAGGGAAGAAAAGTAACATATTAATGATTATATGATCTTACCTAGACTTAAACAGTATTTTTAAGAATATAATATAATTTATTAGCTGTGCTAACTCTCAGTTTTCATTCATATGGTTATTTGTAGTTATATATTCTGAAATAGTACCTTGGAGTAAAATGCTAATAGAACCTGTTTTTTGTTTTTTAAAGTTTATCCTGTGTGTGTGTGCACGCACTTGCACTTGCCCACTCACATTAGTTTATGTGCAGGTGTCTGCAGAGGCCATGTGTCAGATCTTCTGGAACTAGAATTAGAGGCAGGTATAAGCAGCTTTATATGGGTGATAGGAACTAACAGGGTTTTTCAGTATATGCTCTTGACCTCTGAGCCATCTTTTTAGCGGTGAGTCCTGTTTTTTCAATTTACTTTTAGCTTTGTATTATTACTTCAATGGGTGGGTAACAGGCCACATTTATAACTACTCCACGTATTTACCTTGTAAAGTCAAAATGATAATGGGTATTTTCTCATTCAACTTTCTAAGCATTCAACATACTGAACTGACTGGTACTTTACAGTTCGGTCTTGAAAATTGAAGAGGGCTAGGTAAAGCATGTGACAATAGTTCATGACGAATAGAAAATTGACACTTATTGAAATAACAGTTTGGTAAAGGGATAATCAGTATTTTCTTTTAGTGCATTGGGTATTCTAAGACTTTCAGTTTTATTTCTAAGTTGCTAGTTCAGATATATTGAAGGCTTTACCAAGGGACTATTTTTCTTGAGTCTTCTACAGAGGCCCAACTATAGGCAGGTTTAATCCTGTTCTTAAAAGCATCAGGCTTGCAAATCAGAGTGCTCTAGTCACAGTCTTAAGAAAGAGGGTAATGGATAACAGTAGTAGCAACATAATGGCATTTTTGTGGTAGTATGTGAAACATTGCATATTATTAGTACCTATCAAAGGGTACAAATAAAAACCATTAAGCTTTAGCTATTGCTGTTAATTTCTAGACAGACTTAAGCAAACATTATCTATTTTGTCTTAAACGCTTGTGTGATGTTAGAGTTTGAACTCAGTGACTAGGCCACTGAACTATGTTCAACCTGCACCTAAACTCTTGTTCATAAATGCTATGAAAATTTCTACAGGAAATCCTTGTAATTGGTAAGTGAAATTTTTTTAGGAGACTATTATTATTTGTGCTAATTTACTTTAGTTATTAATATTGTCTTAGAATATTTTTTAAAAGGAAGGAGGTAGCATAATTGTGAGTTTATATACAAGTTAAATTTTACTTTCTAATTCTTACTTAATTTTGTAATCTTTTTACTTGGTTTCAGAATCACTGCCTGAAATTGTTTATGAAAGGAAAACAGTTGATGAATTCTCAGGACTTATTCAATAATACAAAAATTCATTGAGCATATAAAAGACAGTGATCCCAGCTTGGTGCAGTGATGCATGCCTTTAATCCCAGTATTCCAGAGGAGGCAGAGTTAGGTCTGGCTGTATGTAGAGAGTTCAGACCAGCCAGGCACATAAAGTGAGGCACATATAGTGTCAAGGAGGGGGGGTTTGGGGTGAGGACAGATCTCACACACCCCTTTTCAGAAATGTAAAATGTATTTTTTTATTGAGATGAAGGCAAAGGAATGTAAAATACTACATTTACTAAGAGGTTATAATAAAGAATATCGGTTGATGTATTTAATGAATTTGAGTCTTTTTTTTTAACCAATCACGATTCTGAGAATTGGAGGTATAAAATTTGAAGACATCTGTTTACAAATAGTAAATGGACAGTAATGATACCATATGATACAAACTTTCTGATATAATATATTTGATTAGGTCCTTGATTCAACCTTACTGTAGAAAATGGTAAGGTAATTTGCTGGAGAAGTAACACTTTAGCTGAATTGACTGGATATTACAGAGTTAGAGAAAGGGATTGACACACTCTGAGAAACCATAATACATAATTTTGCAATATTAGATATAACACAGAATTGATAATGGCTTATCATTAGCATGAACTAGAATTGCTGATGGAACAAACCCACCAGGTTCCTGTATGACCTGCTAAAGAGTAAATTTCTTGAATGCAAGGGAGAACAGGTGATTAAATTTAAAGCATATATTGCATTTCTGTAGGAGTTCTATCTTAACTCCTACAGAAATCAGGTTGGTCCGAAATTCACCATCTTTCTGCCTCATGTTCAGCCAAAATGCTGGGATTGTGGATGTATGCTTTCGTTTATGGATCCTGTTGATATATGGCTTAAAGCAATAGTGATGTTGGGGTGGTGTAAACTGAAAAGGTTCTGGCAGTGATCATAAAACAAAGCAGAGCTTGAACAGTTACAGGGAAATAATAAGATTAGCACATTGAAAATAAGATTTATAAGATTTAAAAGACTGGCATACGTGTGCATGTGCACGAGGACAAGTATGAGAGAATATATATTTAACTTGTGTAATAGGAAGTCATCTCATTTGCTGTGTCAGGCTTTTAAGCAGAAATGTCTGCTAAGTAGGACATGCTGCTCTTGTGACTGAGAGGCCTATGTGGGACGTCAAGTACACATTCTTAACAGTAGTGGGAACAAGAATGAGATCTAGCCTACTAGATTCAGCTGAAAAATCATTTATATGAAAAACAACATTACAACTGAAGAAAGCTTAATCTTCAACTTTTAAAACTGACAGGAGACATAATAATTGGCATGGGCTGTTGCCTCTGATTCTGGGGGTGGATAGTAGGTAGGCAGAGAAGGGTGTCATAGAAGCCAAGAGGTGAGGTTTTCATGAAACACAAGAATAAGGCAAAATAAGACTGAAGGTATCCTATGAGTTTGCCAAAGTTGTTAATTATTGCCTTGATCTAAATGTTTGTGGTCCCTACCCACAAACTCCCATTTCAAAAGTATCTTAAAACCAAATCCCTATTAAAAGATATACCTTTTGTTAACAGTTAGGTCATGACTTCATGAGTGGGCTGATTTCCTTATAAAGAGGTCCAAGGGGACTTCTTTGCCTCTTGGACAATGTCTCTTAGAAGTTGCCACTTAGGAAGTAGATAGAGAGCTTTTTACTAGACACTGACTCTCTTTGTCTCTGGGTCTTAGGTTTACATGCCTCTAGAACTCTGAGCATTTAAGTGGCTGTTTATAAATTACCCACCCCAAGGTATTGTTAACAGCTCCAGTTTATTAAGACAAAAAATAACTTTGACAGATGCCAAGTGTCTCCAGTTCTGTTTTAGTTACATTGTTATTTTCCCTATGCATCAAATGCAAAGCTTTCTTTTTACTGTTCAAAACCTTTCTACTACCTACTTACTCCCTTTGTTAGGGATAGGATTTTCTCAAACCATTCATGTGGTTAATTTCTTTATTAGCAGGTTGAGGTTGAAGATCTTCACATAATCTTGTATTATGCCCTAAAAGGTACCAATTGTTTAAGAGGAAAAATTGGAGGTGAGAAAAATAGGAAAAAACATGACCAAAGTAACTTCATTAGTTGTAGGATATGTTGACACTGTACATTTTGAGAATTGTTCTAATGAGGAAAATGTAGCCTTTGCAAAGGCAACATCAGCTGGATCTGGTCAAAAAGACACATTCTGCAGAACTGGGTTCTGAGACCTTGTACAGACCATGCTATAAACTTCTGAGGTCATAAATAAGAAGGAATTACAGGTAGGGGAGCCTGAAGAAATGTGACATTTAAGTGTAATGTGTATATGAAGTCCAGTGCAAAAGAAGAAAACAGTATACTATGAGCAGAGTTGACAGACTGAATGGATCCTGCATATTAAAGATAGTATTATTTATAAATAATATAGTATTTATATTAGCTAGCTTACTTATTTCAGAGATTGTCCATGTTTAAGGAGGAAATGGTGTATCAGGTCTGCAACCTGCTCTTAAAAAAGAGTTCAGAAAAAGTCTGTCTCTCTGTCTTTGTCTCTCTCTTTCTCTGTCTAAGTAAGTGTGACTTTTTTCCCCCTTTTAAAGTAAGGGAAAGATTTACAGGCTTACGTTTTAATTTTAAGGTCACCTGAGCAAAATTGCTCTGTTCCCAAATGTATATAATTTTCTACCTGTATAAACATGAACCTTATCACTTCTCTATTATATTGGATATTTTCATTTAATATTTCACTTCCTTGTCATGTAAAATTTATTTGCATTTGTGTGATTTGAATATATGTGTACATGTATGTTCGAGTACTCATGTACAGAAGCCAGAAGAGACTGTTGGTATCCTCTACTACTCTTAGCCTATTCTTTTAAGTGGAGGTCATCTCTCTGAACCTGAGGCTCTTACTTTCTCTGATAGGCTAGAACCCAGCAAGTTCCGTGTTCTTGCTGTCGTCATCCCCTTTGAAGCTGAAGTTATGGGCACTTGCAGAACACTTAGTGGTTCCTGGGATCTGAACTCAGGAAGCACTCTTAACCCCAAGTCATCTCCCCAGCCCCTATACTTGTCACTTCTAATTATCTAGCTCTTTGTTTTATAACAGCAACTGTAATGGACTTTGGAAAAGATAGTTTACTTACTAGGCAAGAGTATTTACTGAATAAGCCATATGAAAAATAACTATCAAGTTCTAAAAGCTTTCCTTTTTAATAACAAGTAACTACCTTAATTACATTAAAACTTTCTTCAAGAAAGTAAAATTTGTGAATATAGATTTTTGACTGTTTTGTTTTCTACATCAGATTTATGTGGTTTGTAGCTTTGTGTTAAAGCTTAATGAAATTTTTATGTAGAATATACAGCATTTGTTTTCTGAAGTTTGAGGAAAATCAGAAACTCTAGTGCATTACAAAATAGAAGCCATGTCAGACCTGCAGCAGTTTCCTTCCACAAAAGAACAAAGCCATATGCCTCCTCAGATATGTGTTGCCTAGACTTGTATGCAAAAGAATACTTGTAGTTCTCCTCATCATGGGCTTTGTCCCTCGACATTATCATTATTATTATTATTTTAAGTATGGCCATTTATAGGGGGATTCATAAAATTTTAAACTTTTTTAGATAAACTTTAGATAAAAGGAAGCAATTATTAATACCATTACTTCTATATAATATTTAAAAGAATTAGATAAAAAGCAGTAATTCCAGCATAAATCCTGTCTTAAAGGCACCTTTCTTTAGTATGATATGTGTGGTCTTTTCAATTTTAGCACTAGAATCAGTGAACTTATAGGTTACATTAAACCAAATTTTATTTATATCCCAGTTTTTTATTAAGCATTTGTACTCTATTGTATTTTCATAATGAAAGTATATTTTAACTTCTTTACTTCCATTCTTCATTGACAAGATATCTTGAAATAATAATTACAAAGCCATTAAATTTGGTCTCTTTTTAAAGATTAGGTAACCTAAAGGTTGCATAAAATTTTTATTGTACCATATTTCAGCTTATACTAGGTTTAGTGACCATAGACAACTAGAAACATGGCAATGAGCACTTTTCAAGGTAATTATATTGTTAATTAAAATAGCTACTTATTTCTTCTCCATACTGTTTTGCGATTAACACTATATAACATTATAATTGGATTTAAAGTGACCTCCAAAATAACAGTTCAGTTTTTTAGCTAGTGTGATTTTTTTATCGCATTCCCTGTAATTATGTACAGTAAGTGGTACTTCTGTGCAGTTATATCTGCTGTTGTCATGTGTAAACTAAGTTCTCTCTAACGTTGACCTTGTGTTGTTTCTCTGGACTATTCAGAAACAGGGTCTGTCAATTGAAATTCTCTAGTAAGAACTTTAATAGGTTACATCCTTGCTCTTAACACCCTCTTTGATTTTTCATAGGTTAAGCTTTTCCAGATTAGATGCTAGTATCTGGGTTTAATGTTCTGTAACTGATGGACATTGGGACTTTACTGAAAAAAGAAAAAACAAAATAAAGACAACGCCAGTCAAGATGTTTGTACTACCTAAATATACCTAAATGCTATCTAAAAGTATTAGGTTTTCTCACTGTTAATTTTGGAAATTTTTTTTCTTAATTTTATTCAACAAGTTTCTTAACTTTGTTCACGTTTTTGGTCTGTCCTTTTGTTCCTTTTTCTTTTCCAGGAAATAATATTCATGTGCTTGTTTTTATTATTTGTGTTTGTTGATCTTGGTTACTCAATTTTTTCTGATTTGCTTTAAAAATTGTTCTCAATACTCCTTTATACATATTTTAAATTCATTTTCTTTTAAAATTTCTTAGTATGAAAGTAATGTTTCAGTATGACATTTTCATGAATATGTGTCATGTTCTAATTTGTCACCCTCCTCTACTATCCTTACCCATGTTCCTGTCATTTGGCTTGCCTCCTTACTTGGAAACACCTTCCTGTATAGTCCCTTTGTTGCTTTCATTTCACAAATATCTATTACCTATTACTCTCACTTCCCCTACCTTTTATTTAGAAGTAAAGGAAGGAGTCCTGTAGAGAAATAGGGGGAGAGTAAAGTTAAATATCAAAAAGGGAAAAGATAATAGCAATGGTAGGAGAGTGTTATGGGGAGAAACAAGAGATTGTAGTAAGGAAGGGACCGCTTGTTGGTTCCCAGCCGCTTAGCCCCGAAATAATCACACAGAAACTGTATTAATTAAATAACTGCTTGGCCCATTAGCTCTACCTTCTTATTGCCTAATTCTTACATATTAATTTAACCCATTTCTAGTAATCTGTATATCGCCACGTGCCTGTGGTTTACCGGGTAGAGTTCCCAGTGTCTGTCTCCAGGGGCTGCATGGCTTCTCTAATTCCCCTTTGTCCTCCCATGCTATGTTATAGGCCAAGCCAGTTTATTCATTAACCAATAAAAGCAACACCTAGACAGAAGGACCTCCCACACCAACAGATTGTATTTTTTTTAAGTTAAAACGAAACAAAACAGTTCCCAATAATAGACTAAAAAGAAAAAATACTACTCAGTAATGAAAATAGTATAAGTAAAATCAGGTGGTGTATGAAGAGGAACTAAAACAAAAGCTTTTTAAAATATTTTAAAACACTATGAAACAGAAATACATCTAAAAGTATAATTAGTATACTTTTTAATCAAAAAAAAAAGAAGTGGCTGTGCTTGATGTCACACACCTTAATCCCAGCACTCAGGAGTCAGGGCCAGGTGGATCTTTCTGTAAGCTCTAGGCAAGCCTGGTCAGTGTAGTAAGAGATTGGTTTTTGTTGGGTTTTTTTTTTTTTTTGAGCAAGTTCTTCTTGGGTTCTCTGATTTGAGATGGCCAGTTATCTAATATGAAGGTTGAGAGTGTCAATTGAGCTAGTAGACTCTTGTATTTCCTATGGTTTGGACTGGTGATGTATCTGTATTAGACAGCTATCTAATGTCTACCTTACTGTCTCTATCTTGGTAGCTCTCCTTCTTTACCTACCAGGGACATTTTCTGACAACACTGAGCTTTGCAGTCTTAAAGAATGACCTGGTTCTCTCATCCTCCGCACACTCCCCAGATCATCACTGCTGGTGTGGCTATTGTTTTATCTGGCAGATATATTTTCCAAGCCTATCAGGACTGTGGAAATGGACCAGGCCCTGAGGCAGATATGTCTTCATGCTTTTCAAAGAACTCCTGAGTGTTATTCATCTTCATGCAGTATTTTTGCTCTGAAACAGGTATAGATGCATGGCTGCAAAGGTCAATCTACTTGTTGTCCTCAGCAACATGGTTGCAGAGGTTGAATCTCTCAAGCTCTAGAGTTTTCTCAGTTGGTGAGCAGGCAGGATATCTTTGATGAGGTACTTGCTGTCCTTCATCTAGGCTCCTGCCACCTGACCTTCACAACAGCTTCCCTGAACCTTTCCTCACTCAGTGGCTGAAGTAGGCCAAATTGTGACTTCCCAAACCTGATCTCAAGCTCTTACTGTAGCTCAGTTTTTAGTGATAGTCTCTCCCTTAAGATGGTACCCAGTTGCTGCCCATCACATTGAGTGAAACATTAGATCTCTACCCACTGGAGGAATTACTATCTCATCAAAACCCATCATTTGAGTTGGCTATGAGGATAGGGCTTTAGACTCTTGAATAGAGTCTAGTTTTTCTTGTTCTGATTCTCCTTCACATGCATGTATCTTTCTTATATATATCTTAAATATATATACCTTGTTGATACTGAACCTTTTCACCATTTATATAGCATTGTTCTTGTTTAATACCTAATATGATTTTAACATTTTCCTCTTATTAGAGTCTGATGTCTTACTCTATGATTTATTGTTATCCTCAGTATCATTTGGTGCTGCAGTTAGGCTTAAGAAAACTTGTTTAAGTTCTGATGAACAGTTTGATCTGTGTAAAGAATAATTTTAGTCAATTTTCAACTTACCTTTCACAGTTATGTAAGATACGTGTGTAAGGTATTGAAGCTGTACCTCAGCAGTGGTGCACTTTTCTTGGACTCATTGCACTGGGTTTAATCCCTGGTGAGCAACAGTAAATAATAGAACATATTTATAGTGCATTTATGTATCTATGCTTTCATTTTGGTCTGTGATTTTTATTTTTTTAAGCGTATCAGTCTTTCTGCTTGCTTGTATATATGTGTCCAGGTATGTACCAAGGAGATCAGAAGGTGTCATAGTCCTTAGAACTTGAATTAGAGACAGTATGAGCCACCATATGGGTGCTGGGTACCAAACCTGCTCTGCTACAAGAGTAGCAAGTGCTCTTAACTGCTGAGTCATCTCTCCAGCCTACCATGCTTTGTTTTTGTTTTTTCCAGATAAGGTTTCATGTAGTCTGAGCTGGCCTCAAACTTAGTACTTAGCCAGGAATGACCTTGAGCTCATCTTCTGTTTTTCACATGTTGAGATTACACAAATCACAAGTGTATCCATCCATGTAGTTTATTCTTTTAAAAATGTTTTCTCAGAGCTGAGAGATGGTTCAGTGGTTAAAAGCGTTGGTTGAGCTTCCAGATGATCTATCTGGGTTTGATTCCCAGCGTCCACATGATATCTCCAGTTCCAGAAAGCAGTATGCTCATTTCTAGCTTCTACTGACCCTGCATGAATAGGGTATATAAACATGCATATAGGCTACACCCATCCTTGTTAAATGTTTTCTCAATAGTCTATGTTCCTTTCTGGTTGTTTTCTGTTTTTATGTTCATTTGAAAAGATCTTAGTTGATTTTTTTCTTTCAAGTTTCCTTAAAGAATTATTGATCAAAAGTAATAAAGCATGAGGTAGAATCTGCTTAAGAATATTTAGTGTTCTGTTTGAAATTCTGTTAAAAGTTATATAGGAGCAGAGATAGGTCCCTGAGTAGTATAGTAGAGATTTCCTTAAGTAGGTGATTAAAAGTTCTCTTCTGTTATTTGATTGGAGAAAAGAAAGGTTACTTAGAATATTAAATATGTAAGGGGAAGTATATATTAGTTCTATTATTGGTACTTGTTTGAATAGGAAAGAATAATAGTATTAAGTTGATAAAATTATTAAATAAGCTAGGAATACAATAGGACTTCTTCGGATTTAATTTGTGAGACGTGGTTGGAGGGAGCCCAAGTTGCTATTATTTTTGTTAAAGCTGACATTTTTATCAGAAAGCTAAAAGTGTTCATAGTTTGGTAACAGGAAATAATTTTAATGGGGTGTAAAGCAAACTCTTACTCAGATTCATATGAACAAAGTGAATCATACCAATATTTGGAAGCAGAGTTATACATGCTTTTGCTTTTATCTTGTGTTATATGCATGTTAGCATAAAATTCTTTTTTTTTAAATTAAGTGATGTTTTAATTGTTGGAACCACAAAAATAAACTAAATAGTCTATGTTGGAATCACTCAGGGTATTGTACTTGTGACAGCATGAATTCACTTGTGACCAGAAGGTCTCCATGGATGTTTCCCTCCCCTCATTATCTTTTAGGACTTAGCTTTGACTTCCTTAGAGGAGTAATCTTTGACCTTCCAGCCAAGTGAGGTCTCTACTCCGTAACACAGCACACTGTTGCCAGGTTCGCCGGCTCTGGTAGCAGCTCACAGTTCTTCATAGCTCTTCTCAAAGCTACAGTTCAGATTGGTGTGGTCTGATTCTGAAGGCACTATAAGCTCCCAGGACAGAGCCTGCTTGCTTAGTTGTTTTATTCCATTGTCTCCTCATTGCCCAGTGAGGGGCTTGTCCCATAGCAGGTTTTCATGTAGAAGGGATAGTCATGGGTTGTTCATTCAGTCAGGTGGACGTCAGCCCTGCTGCTCATATTCGCCTACCCGCCCGTCCTCCCTCCCTCCCTCCCTCCCTCCTTTACCTGATGGTCTTGGCCTTGAACTTCTGATCCTCCTGGGATTACAGGCACTCACCACCTCACCCAGCTGTTTGTTTTCTTGTTGTGTATTTTCACTAGTGGAGATTCTCCTGTCCATTACAGAGAGTGACATTTTCCTTACCTTCTTTGTTGTGGGGTCAGCCTGCGGAAGAATTTAGGCGGTAAGGTCTGATGGATCAGAGAACTTAGGTCTCCTGCCTTACCTCTCTTGCCTTAATTTCTTCAAGGTGATAAAACTCTAAACCTGCCACCCTCGGGGCGTTGTGAGGACTAGGTGGTTACTGGAGACAAGAGAGCAAGCTTACTGTCCAGGAGTGACTCTTGTCTGTATTTACTACCTGTGACTATTGATAGGCACACCTTAGATTTTCAGTTGTTTATGTTTTCTCGTTTTCTAAATGGAACAAAATTGTTTTTGTGATAAATACAAGTCGGAACTAAATGCAGTCAGTTGTCTCGATATTTTGAAGGAGTTGATTTCAGGCCCCAGGTCCTTTGTGGATGGCCAGGCTCCATGGTTTGTTCAAGTTGCTTATATAAAATTGTATATAATTTGTTCACAACCTTGGTTTCTTTTCCCATGTACTTTAAGTCATCTCTGTATTACTTAACAAGAGCTAATGCAGTTGGCGAGTGCCTTGTAATGAGTTGTTGCATCTTGTTTATGGAAAGGGACTGCATGTTTTGCATACATGTGTTTGTTCTGAATACACTTGTTTATTGAAAGTGGTAATGGAAAGTGGTGACATTGCTTTGCCTTCTGTTTTGGAACTGAAGCTAAAGAGTGAAGTGAATGGATTGACTCAATTTATGGAATTAAGAGAACTTAGTCAAATGAGTGTTGAAAAGCCTTTTTGTATTTAACAAGTACTTGTGCTAGACGGCAGGATAGACTTGTTTTCGGATGTCAAAGACGGCTGTTCTTACTTCCTTAGCACAGGTGTGCAGATAGACTTTTTTGTAATCTTTCTCTTCTGCTCTAGTAATAACTTATTTTTTTTACTTTTTACTATGTTTACCATTCTAGTAACAAGTTACTCATTTTACTTTTAACTGATTACCAACTTTGAACTGATTTCCTGTTGTCTAGCCTTATTTACAATGATGACAAAGTACTCTTTGAAAAATATATCTAGTCCTGATTCTCCCCTGCTTGATGCCCATTATAGATCATCATATTTCTTCATTTTTCACATCATTGCTTCATACTCTAAATTAGTGTGCAGACTACTTGCTACTTGGTAACTTTTCTAGTTTGCCTCAGGACTCAACAGTAGCTAGTTTGTATTTAAGTGGAGGATGTTTTAGGGTGTGTCGGCAGAGATTGAATTAGTATGCGTCTTCTAACTTCCACTACTGTGTATGTGATCATGTACATGTCATATCTGTATTTTATTAGTATGAAGCAGAAAACTTGTGAGTTGTTTGCCTTTGTAGGTTCTCTTCTGATCTAAAGGTTTGGGCTTTTGTCACTTTTTAATTTGCATTAGACTGGAAGTTCTTAGAAGAATGGTTGCATGAAACCATAGTAAACCTAGATCCTGCCAACATTCAGTAATTTTCAATTTTAACTTAAAGTATAGAAAATGTAGCAGAAATACTGATAAGTTTAAATTTCTAGTATCATTATATGAGGATTAATGACATGGTTTATAATGTTTTAGATGTTTGAGATTTTCATGTTAAAAGATAAAAATAGAACCCAGAAGTTCTTATCTCTGTTTTGGATTGTGAAATTATAATATTTATTTCTAGATAAAGAATTTTCTAGGAACACTTTCCTTAAACTGAATTTAAGCTAAACAAGTAATTTATGTGGTTATTGGCTTCATAAAGCCAAACCTTTTTTCTGAACAATGATTTTAGTTGATGTCATATAATTTTAGCTGAAGATCAGTGATACTAAAGTTGTTTGTTAAACTTTGACTTTCTAGAAGCTTCCCCAAATTACCATCTTTTAATTTTGTATAGCAAAATGACATATATGATATTAGGAACCAGTGTTTAATATATTTGTTTTGCAATTAGGTCTTATTACTGTAGAAATTCAAATTCTTTTGTAAGATTGGAGGTGGACAGGTAGTTGTAAATGGTGGGTGGGGAACTATTGATACATGACAGTTATTGCCTATGCCTATGTCTTCTCTTATTGCTAATGTTTACACAGATTTTAATTATTGAATGATTTAATAGAAAAGGAATTTAGGAAGAATAGTACTTAAGATTTTCTGGTTTTCAATGCCTAAAATGCAGTTGTTGATATATGGACATAACTCATTTTTTTATATTACAAGTTGAATTATTATTTATAGGATTATTTCTATCAATGTGTCTATTCTAATTTCAAGGGTTCTGATGATTGTCTTGTGAAAATCTGGGCCACAGACGATGGAAGATTGCTAGCTACTTTAAGAGGACATGCTGCTGAAATATCAGACATGGCTGTTAACTATGAGAATACTATGATAGCAGCTGGAAGTTGTGATAAAATGATCCGTGTCTGGTGTCTTCGGACCTGTGCACCGTTGGCTGTTCTTCAGGGACACAGTGCATCCATTACATCACTACAGGTAATTATTTTAAACCCTTTTAAACCTTTTTTGCTTAAAATTTAAATTTTAATTAAAATTTAAGTTTTGTGAAGTCACTTATGATGTAACTTTATCTAAGGTAAAACAGGAAAGTATTCCTGCTTTATGAATTGTATGGACTTGTGATGTAATAGCAATCATGAATTTGATTCATTCTGTGTTTCTGGTTACTATTAGTTTCTATTAATTTGGTTTGTAGGGAGAGTTTTGTTATTTGGACTGTCTTTGTTCTTGTAAAGACTGTTTCCCCTGTGATTGCTTTTCAGTTCTCACCATTGTGCAGTGGCTCAAAGAGATACCTGTCTTCTACTGGGGCGGATGGCACTATTTGCTTTTGGCTTTGGGATGCTGGAACTCTTAAAATAAAGTCAGTTGCTATTTTATTTGATAAAATAAGTGTGTTTAATGATTGAAAGTTTAAAAGATAGTCAATAAAGGGAATGTATTTACTTTTTTCTTTGAGTAAATAAAAGAAATAAGCTTTTTTCACTAATCCCTTTCATTTTTATGCCTCACCATTTTTTCATGCTTCAATTTTTTTCCCCATCATGCTTACTGATTTTAGTTATCTTTGTCTTGAGCCCAGTTGTTTCTTTAAAGGATGTATGTTTTTATTACCTTTATATATGTCTTCCTTGTGCACACTGTATAATTTTGTCTCAGTAGCTTAATTTTGTGCTGAGAATATTAGCATTGCTAATACTGTTCTTTAGAATAATTTACATTACTGACTAAACATTAAATTTTATTTTAGATTTAGGGAAAGAGTTAAAGTTTCATTATGCTACGTTTAAATAACATGTTCTAACTTCAAAGTTTTGCTTTCGTTTTCTGTTAATCTTGTTTGTAGAGGTGGAAAGATGGCTCAGCAATTAAGAACACTTATAATTACAGTTCTGGGGAATCCAGTGCACAACTCTGACCTTCCTAAGTATCAGGCACACACATGACAGTGGATATACATTCTTAATAGGCAGAATACTCAAGCAAATTAAGTACATCCATTTTTTTAATTTTTAGTTTATCTCTTTTTAAAGGACACTGTAGAAAAGCAAGGTTAAATGGTTTTCTTATAGCTAAAAACCATTTCTCAAAAAGTTGGTTCCAGGTAGTACTTTGCTTTATGTGCCATTTTTTGGAAATAGGCTCTCACTGTGTAACCCATGTTGGCCTGAACTCATGGAACCCAGGCTGGCCTCAGCTTTGAGTAGTCATCCTGCTTCAGCCTCCATTAGTTATTGTCATACTTGAAATCTATAATGTTACTTGATTTTTTTTTAACATAGTTGTATTAAACATGTCAAAGTTATTAGCCTAAAACATCTGTAGTGTAGTTATAACTAGTATAAATATAGTTTAATATAATCTATTATTTGAAGGAATTTTATTGTTAACATGAGTCATATTACATTCAGATTTACTTTAGTATAAGGATAAATTCTTGTGTTGTGGAAGAATATTTTGTCATGTTGTATTAGAAGGTGAACAAGAGCTCAGGAGATGGCCCAGTTGGTAAAGTGCTTGCTATATAGCAGGCATGAGAACCTTAGTTTGGAGCCCCATCACACTGTCAAGAACTGGACATAGAGGCACATCTCTTACCTCAGGGATCAGGAATAGTGCTGGGGCAGAAATAGGATGGTGACAGGGGCTTGCTGGCTATCCAAATCAGCCGATCTGTGAGATCTAATATACTAACAGACTTTGTCTCAAAAATGAGAAAGACACATGTTGTCAGCTTCTGGCTTCCACATACATGGGTTGTATGTTCATAGCCACCTCCCCCACCCAAACACATTCAATTTTAAACAGGAAAAGCTTATATAATATAATACATATAATCCACAGAGGTAACACCTATTTTACCAGTGTGTTCATTTTAATCATTTTATTTCCTTATATAATTGTATGTTGCTATTCTACCTTATGAAATTTGTTGAAGTTGATTAAAAGTGGGTATAATTCACTTCTAAAATAATTTAGGATTGTTCTAGTGTAGTAATTGATGTATGTATCAGACATACTGTGGAATTTATCTCTAGAATTTTACTTGTCTGCTGATAGTATTTTGATTTTGGTGTTGTTTTTAGGAAGATAGCCATCTGTTACCTATTTAGTTTTTTTTCCAAAATCAATTTTTAGATGGGATTACTTCTTGTGTTTCATTAAGACTTTTAAATGATTTTTTTTAATTAAAGTCCAAGACCTACAAAATTTACAGAGCGCCCTCGACCTGGAGTTCAGATGATCTGTTCTTCATTCAGTGCTGGTATGATTGTTTACCCTTTTAATTTTCAACTTTAAATTGTGCATTAGAAAGAAATAAAATTATGAAAATATTTTGTTCTAGAATATTGTTCTAATTAATCTGCAGTAGCATTTTAAATGGTTATCAGAAGGTTTTATAACCTAAATATTTAAAGTGAATTGATAATGAAAATTGGGTGAATAGATTGGTATGTAATGTTACCAGTATCTGTTCCCCCAACTGTTTTTATCTACCCTTCATTTGATAATTGTAGGTAGAGTATTGACTGAGGGTAAAGGATGGAAACACATGCTGCTGCCATCAAGACAGTGTTTATTCTAGTTAGACCAAAACATAGACAAATACAGGCTCTTCTTAGGTATTTTATTTTCATAACTGTGGATTCATGCTCTTTTTCTAAAGCTACATTGTTGTTTTTAAGGGTCCACTAAGTGGATTATTCATCAAAAGTACTTAAAATGTTTCAGTGTGTATAACAATTTGATGTTGTGAGAGTATTCTCAAGATGAATAAAATTTTCATGCGATCAGTGATTTTTTTAAGTAAAATATATATGCCATATTACACTGACATAAGTGAATTTTGAGAACAGGCTCATATTGTAGAGTTTGTGGGCACATTACTGAGGTAGTTGCAAAAGTAGGATAGGAGTTTGATAGGTGGGTAAGATGTCAAAAGACTTAGCAAAGTTAATAGTATCATGTGGATTTACTTATAAAAGTGTGCTGTTGTTCTTCATAGGTGGAATGTTTTTGGCCACTGGAAGCACTGACCATATTATTAGAGTTTATTATTTTGGATCAGGTCAGCCAGAGAAAATATCAGAATTGGAGTTTCATACTGTGAGTATGGTGAAGGATTTAGATGGGTACAATCTTAACTGAATAAAGTTTGTATTCAGCTTTTGCTTTATTTTTTCTTTTTATACAGGACAAAGTTGATAGTATCCAGTTTTCCAATACTAGTAACAGGTAAAATATGTTTGTCTAATTTAAATGCAACTTTAAAATTAGAAGATAAAGATAATTGTAGTCTGATTTCTAGTTGTGCAGAAGTTATTCATTCTCGAAGAAAAGAACATAACCTTCTTACCCAATATGCCATAGTGTTAGTTATTTGGATACTTTTCTAATAATAGGAGGATTTTTTTGTTATTTGGGTGGGGGGGCAACAGACTTTATTAACATGATAGAAGGAATAGACTTAAATTCTCTGACCTTTGGTCCAGGTGGACCTGTTGTCATCAACTTTGAGAGCAAAAATAAGCTCAAATTCTGACTTCCAGTAAAGTTGTTTTGTTTTTTATCCATACCTTTGTCTTTCCCATCTATCAGAAGATAAGCCTTTGATTAAAAACTAGAAATTTATCACATTACATTTGAGACATTCCTAGATGTTAAAAGATGTTTTTCCATAAATATTCTCCTATTTTGGATTTAAAAGAAAATAAAACTACTTCTTGGCATCTTGAATAGAACAGATCAAAGTCTTTGATACTGAGGAGCAATTTTTTTTCCATTGGAAAATAGTAATTCTGTTTGTTGTCTTTGATCATTTTGAGAGTTGTTTTTATTAGCCTGTTCATGACCTATTAAAATGGTCTTACAAGCTCATAAAGTTTTGGGAGTTCTTAAATTCATAGAGACAGAGAACCATTTCTGTTATATTGGAATATTTTGTAAATAAAAATGTCCTTTAAAAAGAGAATTTGAGGAAAAGTACATTTTGAGAAAGCTGTGATCCTTCCCTGCCATTGGTGGGATTGGACATTTGTTGTTGTTTTTACAGGTTTGTAAGTGGTAGTCGTGATGGGACAGCACGAATTTGGCAATTTAAACGAAGAGAATGGAAAAGCATTTTGTTAGATATGGCTACTCGTCCGGCAGGGTAAGAGATCAAGCTTGATTCATTTTATATAGATTATTTAATATTATAATGTTGCAGGTTGAAATGATATTTGTTTATAAAGGTGTATACCATGCTAAGATGGTTACTTTTCTTCAATAATCAGAGGTACTTTTGGAGGTGAACAGTGCTGATTTTTGTGAACTATCTGATTACCCTGAATATCAAGACCTGCTGAATTAATTTTTTAGTTCAGTTTTATTAAGGAGATAAAAAAGTTTGCAACCAAAGTATCTTATGTTTCATGTCTGGTTTTTGATTTTGAGTCTTGATCTCATGTATCATGTACTGGGTTGATTTGAACTTCCTTTGTAGTCAGAGATAGGATTAGATTCCTGATCTACCTGCCTCCATCACTCCACTTGCTGTTGCTGTAATTACAGGCAGGTGGCACCACCCATGGTTTTATTGCTGTGCTAGGGATCTGCCCCAAGACTTCCTGCATGTTATTAAGCAAGTACCCTACCAACTAAGGCCCCTAAAAGGATGACTTTTTATACCCAGTGGGTTTCTTCAGCCAAGAAAAGTTATAATACATGTTGTAACTGTTGTTTTAGTTTTGCTGTTTGATCGTTGCTCTCTACTTGTATTTATGTATAGTCTCAGTGGATGGGAAAACAGGGTAGTTAGGATACCATGGTAGCAAGTAGAAGGTGGGACAATGAGCAACATGGCATAAAGATGGTAGAACATAGATAGATAATTATAGCAGTGGTTTTCCCTCAAGGTCACTCACTGTTCCTTATGGTTTATGGATGCTATAATCGTGGAAATCTTGGTTTTCCTAAATCCATGCAATAATATCAGTTCAACTGTTTTCAATTATAATGATAACTACTCATGTTAATAACTGTAAAGTGTAAATGAAAACACATTTTATTTTTGTCTTGTATTTTAATAACATCAGTGTAAACAATAAACTTGTCCTTTTCAGCCAAAATCTTCAAGGGATAGAAGACAAAATCACAAAACTGAAAGTAACTATGGTAGCTTGGGATCGACATGACAACACAGTTATAACAGCAGTTAATAACATGACTCTGAAAGTTTGGAATTCTTACACTGGTCAGCTGATCCATGTACTAATGGTGAGAAACAAAACCGAATTTTTAGTATTACTGAGGCTGATTTTAGAATGTAGTCTAAATAGATAAAATAAAGCTGATAAGTTATCTAAAACCTCTTGCTTGTTTGGGTAACTGAATTTGATAGGTAACTGGGAATAATGTAAAAAATGCATGCAGCATGACTTGGAAATGCTTGATGTGTTTGTTGTATAGGAAAACATTAATTGTATTCTTGAGTATTAGTAATAATACCTAAACCATGGACAGTGCTATTATATATTATAGTCTGTTATTTTTTAGGCATGGTAAAGTTGAAGTTTTTACCAATTTAATAATGATTTCTAGAAACATTGTCATTCTCTTGTATACTTTTATGTATTTATGTCTGTTTTGCTACTTTAAAATATTTCAGGGTCATGAAGATGAGGTGTTTGTTCTTGAGCCACACCCATTTGATCCTAGAGTTCTCTTTTCTGCTGGTCATGATGGAAATGTGATAGTGTGGGATCTAGCAAGAGGAGTCAAAGTTCGATCATATTTCAACATGGTAATTATATTTCTTGTTTAATACCTGTTAAAGATGTGGAAGATATTTTTACAGAGGTGTTCTGCATATCACAAGCGAAATCCATTTTAGAAGTTCGTGCCTTATTTTGACTTTAAAGGTCTACAAATAAGGAATTATTTATTCCATATTGAGATACTAAACTTAAAATTACTTGTTCATTTTATAATGCCTGTGTATTCTGCTAACTGGCTTACTTTTATCCATGAAAGTTTGATCAGTAAGTCATGTAAATGAAGTTATGCAAAAGAAAATGTGTTTGAAAACCAGTGTGGGTAAATTATAAATAAATCTTCATGTTGCCTTTTGATTGGCTTCTTTTTTTTCTTCTTTTTGTTTAATTGAAGCCAAAGAATTATGTAGTTCTTAATTTTGGCCAAATTGATAGTGTGGTAGATGTTTATTTTGGCTCCAGGCCTTTTGCCTCCACACTGTATTCTTATGTGAATTTTGCATATTTTTGTTGAACATTTAAATTACTGGTTTGATTACACATATACATAGCTAACCAATATTTGCCCTCCTTTCACCAATGTATGAAATAAAAGGGGTTATTAAATACTGCACCTTGCAGTCATTTACTCTATAACTGAGATTCCAGTCAACGAGAGGAGAGCATGTTTCTACTATTTTTACATGTTTAGATTTTTTAACAGCAGAAATCTTTTATAAGTCATGATATAATTAGCAAACTAACAAAAATCAGAATTTTCATATACTGTATATTTCAGTCATTTTCAGGCTGGGAATATAGATGATGGTAGTACTTCCTCAACAAGTGCAAGGCCTGTAGGTTTTCCTTTATTGGAGCCACACATGTCTACATGTGCCCTAGTTATTTGTGAGATATTTTGCTTATGAAGAGATAGAATGACAGTGAATGCTATCCTTGACTGTTTATAATATTATAAAGAAATTTTATTAGTGAAGTGACTAACTTTGGCCTTCACCATGGATGATCCTTAGTGTGGATAAGGTCAGAAATAAGAATTGTACAATTCCCATTTTTATGAAAATTACTATTTTGCTTAGTTGTTAGTGATGAATGGATTTCCTTTGTGATTATGTAGTTGTTGTTTTTTTAAGTAAATTTATAAATGTGGTAGATTATCTTTTTTTCTATCTTCTTATTTCTGGATTGCTCCTTTTCTAAACATCTCTGTTGAATAAGGAAGTCGATCATTTCCCAATTGGTCCTTAATTGTGACTGTACACACATTAGTGGTTCCACTTAGTAATTTATATTTCCAAAGAGCATTCTTACACTTCTCTAAAAAATGAAGAGTAATTTTTGGTAAATTAAACACTGATTCTGAATTTTCCCTCATCAGGTAAGTTTAGAAAATAAACTAACACCCTTTCAGGAGACCTAAGGATTTACTGATTTTTCTGGTTCTGCTGTTACAGATTAGTTACATAACCAGGAATCTGATTTTTAAAATTCCTTAATTATTGTAAAGTTTATTTTGAAGCAGTGTGTGGTGGTCCATCCTTGTACTCTTAGCACTTAGAAGATGAAATCATGAGGATCAAGAGTTGATGGTCATTTTAGCTACATAGTGAGCTCCAGGCTAGTCTGGACTATTTAAGACTACATGTTTTTAAGTTAAGAAGGAAAGAGAAGGAAGTAGTTTCGTTTGTTTAATTAGAGGTACAATTGAGGAGATTTTTCTATTCTTTCTATCTGTAATAAATAGTAAAACCTAAGGGTGTTTAAAAGTTTTTCTGTAATGATTATTAGTATCTTCAAACTGAGAAAAGCAAACTAAAAAAATTATCCTTGTTACAAAGAGTTACAGAGCATGTGCTACCTTTTGTCTCAGGAAAAACAAGATCACCTTTAATTTTAGATGGTTTTTAGTGGTTTCTAATTTTTAAATGATTTTTATTAGATTTCAGTGTCCTTACCAAACCCTACAAAAGTGCAGCTCTATGGAAACCTTTCATAAGAAGGGTAATTTTTATTTCAGTTTCATGGAGAAAGTGTTCATTACAAACTTTGCTCAGCTTTCCTTTGATCATATATTAAGTATTAAATTTTCAGGTTTTATAAGACTATTACTTAATGTATTCTTAATGCTAAATATAATCAGGGTGGTAGCTGAGAAATTTTCAATATCATTGTGTAACAACTACCAGTTAATCCCAGCTAGTGATGTGTCTAGAAGTGATAAAGTTTAACAGTGATAAAATTCTGAGTGGCTCTTCTTTGATTTTTATTTCAAAATTTTTGTCAGTTATGTGACTACCATACGTCCTTTTTGGTCTTTTGTGTTCACTTTATTGCTTGTTTTTTTTAATAGCCTGTGAAAGCATCCAACACTTCTACTAAGATTTTAAAAACTGCTTTGGATGAAATAGCAGCTGATGGTCTTAATGTTCACTCATACCATTGTTGAGTTGTGGCCTCAGTTTTTCTATTTGGCTTTGTGTAACTAATCAGAGTTGTTAAATACCACAAAGCTTTGATGAGTCTAAATGAAATCTCTGATGTTACATTGAATGTATGTATCATCCTAAATCACAGTTGAATTTAGTGAATTATTTGTTATATTTTTGAAATTTGAGAATGAATAATTCTCAGAGTACTACAATTTAGTCTTAGAAATGCTGAATGCTTATATTAGTATTTGAAGAATTTCAAAAGTTGAAGCTTATAAAATGAGTAAGTAAATTCACCATTGCCCCAACAGCTATAAAATAAGAAAGCAATGACTTTAAAAGAATTAACATTTAGATTATATACAAGATTATACAAGTACTTAAAAATAAGTGTTTAGGGATGGGACTGTAGCTCACATGCTGAAGTGTTTACTTGACATGCCCAAGGTATTGGGCACAGTACTGTCACTGTAACACCAACCCCCCCATTATTGTTAAATATATTTTTAGAATATTGTTTCAGCATTAGTCTCTGCTTTTTGAATAATTGGGTTCATGTCTAAATATATATATATTTGATGGATAATGGAATTAATCTAAAAAGTAACTCAGTATTACGGATAACTCATTATTTTCTTTACTTGGCCAATTAGCAAAATTAGAAGTCTGTTCTTAGAATCTTAAGTAATTAAAATCCTGTATTAAAGTTTTTCAAGTAAAAAGTTGAATTTTTCAATGTATATGCTTGAGATATAGTTGTTATATTTTAATAAAACTTAAATAGCTGTATTAAGAGACAATATTTTAATAAGCACCAATAGTCAGCATTCAAGTAAGCATTTTTTTCTATTAAGACTTTTTCCAAAAGTTCTTGCTTTATTTTAGGACTATTTAAATTTGTGAACAAAACAAAAGGTTTGGGATTGAGAATTCATAGTTTGTTTTATGCTTAATAATTTGTAACTGATTTCACTTTGAAGTCGTATAACTGAATTCTCCTAGTGCTAATGGTATTTCAGAGAATAATAATGGCGTTAACTTGTCTTCTTTTTATTACCAGCTCTTCTTTTCAGATTACCTGAATGATAAAAACAGTTGTGAGGCAGGCTCTGGGTTTGTTTCTGTTAATTCTGAGATATGTAAGAATAAAATAAGTGATATGCTTGGTAAAGGGCTGAAACACATTGCTGTCAGCTCTTGTACTCTGTTGTCTCATGGCGTTTGTGGAAACAGCCTTCACTCCTCTCCTCCCTCACTGCTTTCCCATTTGTTCTATTTTTTCTTCCTCTGGGGAAGAAAGAAACTTAGAGAATATTGTAAAAGAAATTATCAGCACATCCAGACTTTATTCCTTAAAAAGATGCTCAGTTTCTAGAATGTATTTTATTCTTGTCTTGAAACCATGTTAGTACTTAGTGTTTCAGCTTGAACAGTTCTTTCATAATCTTTATACTCAAGGAAAGATGCTATATACTTGGGCAGTTTATTAAAATATGTGTATATTATGAACACTTGAAACAAATTGTGTATAGTTTAGCAAGTCATGGTTTTGCTTGGCGTTGACATGAGTAAAATGTCTTTGTAGATGTTTTACTAGTTTTCTGAATTACAATGTCTAAATGCCAATTAAATGCTTAAAAGCAGTTGTTTGTAGAAATAACTTGAAAATCTGTGCTATGTATTCTCTGTACTAAAATTTATGTCATTCACAATCCTGGAAAGAAATAGGCAGGTTTGAAGTTTACTGAAAGCTTAAACAATCCTTTAAAAAAATAAAAACAAAAGTTGGTTTTGGCCCTCCTTTTCCACTAAATTGTCAGACATTGTAACTAGAATTAAATTTATGAATCGATTTTAATTTTAAAGACTTAAGACTTCTTCACTTTTGCATTCTTTGTGCTAGTTTACGTTAATATATAGGTTATACAAGTAGTATATATTAAGTAATAAGTTAGTGTTCAGAGTTGAATCTGGAGGCCCTGTGTTAGATTTTTCTTGTGTCTTTGTTGCTTCTGCTTTATCTCGTTTGCTCTTCACATCTCCTAGTCCTCACTGGTTTTTACTTTGTATTTTCTTGTTTTTTTGTCGGGATATTAAAAAACTGTAGTTTGTTGCTTCTTACCTGGTTTTTATTTTAATTGAAAAAAATACAGTATGTCTCATTAGCAAATGCTTTTTGTTTTATACTGAATTTGATACTCTGCTTTGCTTTTGTGTTTCATGGGTAGATTCCAAATAAGAGATTTTATTTAATAAAGTTTTCTTTATTTTTATATTTGTTCTCTTAACTGTTCTTAAGAGTCTTTTGAAAATATTCCAGTGTCCACTAATCCAGAACAATGTATTTCTCCTTGCAACATTTCAAATGAGTAGAGGCTGCCAATAAACCACTCAGAATTTTTGTAAATGCATACTTACGATATTAGCATGTTCTCAGTGTGACCTTTGTTTTAAGTTATTGTAGTTGTACATATCTAGAAAAGAGACTATCTGAAAATAGCCATAGTTTTTCATGTTAACCTCTTCAAAATTGGGAATTCAAGTTTGTTCACCCCGCCCCTTTTCATTTTCCATTTCTTCTCACTGTCTAGTAAGATAGTATCACATATCTACAGTCTCTGTAAAACATTCTCAATGCCTGTAGTTTCTGTTCCATTGTCTCTGATAATAGAATTAGTTTCACTTTTCTCAGTATATATAACTACTCTTATTTTCAAGTTTTCCAGACTCAGATTATTCTTTCATCTTTGTCTTGGTACAAAAAAAATTATAAATTAGTTTTTGTTGGCATAAACATTAGTTTTCAGTTTGTCATACTGTTGAGCAACTTACATAGGTTATTTTTTGTCATCAGTCTGATAACCATTATCTCAAGATGGTTGAAATTTGAAAATTATGAGGTGTATAATTTATGATGTTAAAAATGAAGTTGAAGGTATTTTGATTAGCAAATATCTAAGTATGTATTTTGTGATTATAAAACATCAATCTCCCCAAAATGATAGACATGACTGTCTTCAGCAAGTAAACAGTTAACGTGTAGAACTAAAACATGATTGAAATGATAAATATTGATGTCAAGTAAAAGCAAGACATATTAGAAGAAACAATTGCTACATTTGAAAATACAGTGGTCAGTTCAGGCTGGATGGTCCAAGTTTTGTTGATGAGAATAAATTGGAACTCTGTATGGAAGGTTAAATAAATATAAAGTCAATAAGAAAGAATCAATCATATAAAAAATAAGTGGACTAGTGAGATGGCTTAGAGTTTAAGAGCACTGACTGCTCTTCCAGAGGTTCTAAGTTCAATTCCCAGTACTCACGTGGTGACTTCACAACCATCATATTGGGATCTGAGGCTCTCTTCTGGCCTAAAGTCATTAGAACACTCTTATACATAAAAAAATAAATCTTAAAAATAAGTGTTGATAAAATAAAGTAGAAAGTTTGTAATAGACCTACTTACAAATAATGGTTAGTGAGCTGAAGCCATAAGCTAAGGGAGATTACAAAAAAAGAGCCTGAAGTTATCTTGTAAATTAAAACAGTGAAACATTGTAGTAGTGGTTTTCGTAGATACAGCCTTAAAGCTAAGGTTACAATAGTTTTGTTGTAAGAGGTCATATTTCAAGTATGAAATTAAGTAGATTTTGGGAAGACTAGTTTAGTTATTTAAATATAAAATGTCATGTGGGTAGGTATTAGGAAATTTAGGAACGAAAAAGTTATATGTAACACTTTTTTTCCTGAGTGTTGAATGGCAGGGAAATGACAGGGAGGAAAGATTCATTACATGCATTTAGATAGTTAAGCTTGAGTTACTTTGACCACGATGGCATTATTAGCAGAAGTTCAAGACGGTGAAGAGAACAGACTTTTTTTTTAAGTTCATGTTTATTTCTTCTAGACTTCCTGTTCTGGAAGTTTTCAGCCAGTTTTTGGAGCTATTGTGACTAGAGATTCTAGGGGTTCAGAACAGATAGTTTAAAGTGTGCCATCTGGAATTGCTTCTTCATAGAGGTGGAAATATAGTGGTATAAAGAGTTAGAACTAAATTTTAAAAAACTCTCCTGTTCAGCAGAGTGGACAGGAGAAGAGATCAGAATCCCCAAGGTGTCTAAGACAACCACCATTTCATTTTCAGTGAATTGGGAGGAGAATAAGTACCCACAGAATTCCATTATACTTGGAGCTGACTTATTTACTTTTATAATATTTTAATTTTGATGAGCTTCTAAAGCTGATTCTTCAAAATCATTCTTATATAATAAATTGTTTCTGTTTTTTATAGTAGTTATTTCACTAGTTTCTCCCATAGCAGGTTTTGCAATTTTGTCTTTGACACAAATTTCTTTTAAGTAGCTCTTCTTAGTTTATATGTAGTTATCTTACCACAGATTTTTTTAATTTCAAATATTAAAAACAGCACCAGCCTTTTAAGGTATTTAGAAAGTTACTAGTTCATTAGAATACGGATAGTGTCTTAATATATTCTCATTGTTTAAGTTACAGAAATGATTGGAAGTTATGTTCAGTAAATTTGAAGAATTTTTTTAAAACTGGCTTTTATTAAGTGTGTGTAGATAGGTGTGTAGGTGTAGTTCAGAGGACAACTTTGTGGAGTTGGTTCTTAACCTTCCACAATGTTGAATTTGGGGATGAAACTCAGGTCATCAGACTTGATGCCAAGCCTCTCTGCCCACTGACTCATATTACTAGCCCAAGTGGTATCGGTTTGTTTTTATTTTTCCCAGTGTTGCCTTATTCCAAAGGTTCTTTATACACAAAGGAAGTTTTTCTAAATATAAGTTCTATTATATGATTTTTCGGATATAAGTCTATCATAAAGAAGGTATTGGAATGTTTTCTAGCTCAGTGGTCCCTTCCGACTAGTTGTCCATTTAAAGAACAAAAATATTTAAATGAGGAAAGCAAAGTGGCCCTGGTCACAGAATTGGTATACTTCTTTGATAGGGTGATTTATGATTGCACTACTACATGTGTTTCTTCTCTGTGTTTGCTTTGAGGTCTTCTAGAAGTACGTGTTTTTCATCCCAGTTGGTGTTAGACCTTCTAGTGTTAGTCTGCATTTTAGTTCTTTTGCTATAATTCTTGTTCAGATTTATCTAGGTCTTTGAATAGCCCCTTTGAAACATCATGATTTTAGGACTGGGTAGGATTCTCAATGGCTGTTTCACTGCTCTCTATTCTTAAACAAAGCTAGGAGATTATTATTTCCCCATTACTAGAGAGTTTGGTCTTCCACTTTGATTAACAAGGATTTAACACTCATTTCCTAAAAATACTTTTAAGACTTAGTCACATGGTATTTTCTAATCAGGGGGACACTATTATAATATAATCCTCATCTACTTTTAGAAAGCAGAATATAGTAATTTTATGTCTTTTTTTACTTTTTAATGTATGGGAGTTTCGTTTTATCGTCTTTATATTTGGAGACTACAGGAATAGTTCACCTGGAAGAAGTCTTACTTGGCTTTAAAATTTTGTCATTGCTTTGTTGTGTTTAACTGTTTTAGTATAACATGAAATACAAAGCAGAAATCATATGCATTGTCAATTTTTATGTTGACTTATTTTTGTTAGGTAGTATATAGGGCTCACATGTTGTTTATAGACATATTCCTTTTACAAATATAGTTATTTGTTTTTGTTTACTTGTTTGTTTTGTAAGATTCATTCCTTCATAGTTACACATATATATTCAAACATTTACTTATAAATCCCTTGACTGGCTGGGCGGTGGCACAGGCCTTTAATCCCAACACTCTGGAGGCAGAGACGGGCCGATCTCTGTGAGTTCAAGGCTGGCCTAGGACAGCTAGGACTGTTAAACAGAAAAATCCTGTCTCCGTGTGGGGCAGGAGCGGGGGGGGCAAATAAATAAATAAACAAACAAACTTGACGGGTTTAAAACATGATCCTTTTCATAGAGAATTATTTTTTGTTGTCGTTGTTGTTACAGAGTTAGTCATAATACACTTTATGAAAAAGATGCACCTAGGATAGTCTCTTGATTACTTTCCTGTTGCTGTGGTAAAAGACTATGACCCAGACAGTGTAAAGAAGAAAGCAGTTGATGATGGCTTAGCGTTTCAGAGGGCGAGTTTATGACCATCATGACAAGGAACTTGGCAGCAGGTAGACAGGAATGGTGCTAGACAGAAGCCGAGAGCTTACATATGATCTACAAGCAAGAGGAAGAGTGATGGGGGAGGGAAGGAGAAAGGGGGAGGAAGAAATACAAACTATCTGGGAGTGTCATTGAATTTTGAAACCTCAAATCCACTCCAAGTGATACACATCCTCCAACAAGGCCACATATCTTAATCTTTCCCAGTTATACCAACTGGGAACCTTATATTAAGAGCCTATGGGAATCATTTTCATTCAGATCACCACATTCTACTTCCTATCCTGCATAGACTTGTTGCCATATCATAATAAAAAATTCATCCAGTCCAACTTCAGAAATCCCAGAGTCTTCTACTCTCAAGACTGTTTAAAAGTTTAAAATCTCTTTTGAACCTCAGGACAACAGTCTCTTAATTATAACCCCTTGTAAAATAAAAAAGCAAATTATATACTCCCAACATAGAATGGCACAAAATATACATTACCATTTCAAAAGGAAGAATCAGAGCATAGTGAGGAAATACTGAGCCATAGCAAAACATTAACCCAGCAGGACAAATTCCAAATTTTTAGCTCCATGTCTCATGTCAAAGGACGTACATGGTTCTGTTCCTTCAGCTTTGCCAACCACAAAACAGTTATCCCTCTTGGACTAGTACTAGTCCCCATTTGTTGCTCCCTTTGGCGATAACCCACTGCTCTGTCATCTCCAACATCCTTGGGTCTCTAACACAATTCCTTTCATAGCTTCTCACAATTAGGCTCTTCAGGCCTTCCTGCAGGAAGTCCCTTGCCAAATGTCTGACCTCAATGGCTTTTCAGACGCTGTGTCATGATGTAGGACAGAGATCTTGTATGATTGTTGTTTTAGAGCTTTATGACTTCTGATTCAATCAAAATATTTTTCTAGGCATCTACTAACTATATGAGCACACTGATAGATTATACATGTAAACTTGAGTAACTCCTACCCTACTCCTGCCACCAAATTAAATGCAGTACAAGATTACTTAGATACCCAGAGAGGATGCCATGCTCATGGAGGTTTCCTTTGTTGTTGCTAAGTAACTACACTCACATCTCTTCCATAAAAATACAGTTCCAGAAACATTTGCCTTTTTCCTGAGTGAACTAAGTACTAAGACATCTTAATCACGACTTAGAGTTAAAGTTTTATATGAGATTCTCTTAGAGATTTTTTTTGTTGTAGTTCATGTAGTTAGTTACTTGTAAGCTCATGTAGCATTTATTTGCCTATAAAAGTACTGAACATTTAAAATGTGAATCATGACATTTATATTTAACAGTTTTTCCGTTTTGGCATATGCTGTATGGCTAATGTCCTAGACTACTATGGAAAAAGTAGTTCTGTCCTTCCTTGTTTTTTAAGTTATTCTAAAGTGGTACCTTCTTCTGCTGCCTTATCTTCAAGTTTCTTGATTCCCAAGAAACTATCCTATGTCATTAATGATTCATTTCTTTTGTGTGGTAAGTTCTTTATATATTAGCATTAGGAAAGCTTACTCGTTTTCTTTAATAATTTTAAGGAGAGCTGCTTTCTTTTCTGTTGTCAGCATCTGGGATATTAATAAGTATCATATCTATATCTGTATATTTAATCTTCAGAGATCCAAAGGCAAAGCTAGTTGTCTTTTTGAGGCCATCCTGTGTGCCAAATTTTAGAGTGATATTTTCTCTTTTGACTAAAGTACTTATTCTTGAGAAATCAGTTGCTCTTCTGCATTTAAATCTGCCTTTCTGCTGAACTTTTAATACCAAAGTTACCACTTCTTTCTTTCCAAGCATTTCCTAGGATATAACCAAGTTCAGTTTGTTCTAGATCAGTGGATACCGGAACAGAAAGGAGGTATTTCTTACCTGATAATGTGTGTGTTCCGATTCTGCTAATCCAGAAATCCAATCACAGTTGTTGAAAATCATCCTTAGTTATTATTTGTTTGGGAGTCCACTCCCTATTTGAGATGTTTCTGAAACTCAGTCCCTAGATGTGCTTTAGATAGGGTAGAATTTTTACCTCTTTCAGAACACTGCTAAAGAAGTTTTCAACTGGAACATAGTCTGAAGAAACACTGAGAGCAAAAAATCAGAGTGGTGATTGGCCACCTCTGTTTGATTGACAGGTTGCAGGGAGAAATCCATTCGTTCTGGATTAATGGAACTGGAAAACAGAAAACAATTATCAGGTAAAAAAACCCTTTTCTTTAACCTTTAAAATTCACCATTAAAAGATGAGTCAGACCACCAAGGGAATTTTTTTTAACCAAACCAATGAAATTTAGTGTCTTGTAAACAGTGATCTCTGGCTACTACTTCTGAGTGTTACAAAAGAAACAGCTACCGTTGCTCCATGTTCTTAGCCTTAACGTAAAGGGCAGGGATGAATGGAAATAGTTGGAATGTATGCTTCATTTATGTTTTAATCTGGGTTAAAATGTGAAGTAGAATTCTCTGGGTGGGGGTGCAAATCTGTATATTTTTATTTTCTGAATTGTGTCTGGTCTGTGACTGGGATTCTTTCTTTTTCAATGCTGTTATCTGGCAGTTTTCGTGAATTTTCACAAGTTTTACTGTACTCTGTTATACTTAATCTTCCCTTTATCAGGATGTATGTATACTTTTAAATCTTTCCATTATAAAATTCTAGTATCGGTAGTACCATTTCTTTATATTTTGATGATAGTTTTCTGATTTTTGGTTAAATATATTTCAGATTGAAGGCCAAGGACATGGTGCAGTGTTCGACTGCAAATGTTCCCCTGATGGTCAGCACTTTGCATGTACAGACTCTCATGGACATCTTTTAATTTTTGGTTTTGGGTCCAGTAGCAAGTATGACAAGGTAGAGTATAATTGTGCTTTTTTTTGTCATGGGTGTTTAGGGGTTATGTGTTTTTTCTTAGGAGTGTGTAAGAATGCTCATACTTAAAATCAGAAAGCTTGGGGTTGGAGAGATGCTCATTGGTTAAGAGCACTGGTTGCTCTTTCAAAGGGCTTGAGTTTGGAACAGGATATATGGCAGGCAGCTCAAAACCATATATAACTCCTGTTGCACTGTTGCAGGGGATTTGATGTCTCTGGCCTCTGTAGACACCTCTACTCAAATACTCAAGTGCACACACTCATGCAAATACACACACACACGCATACACAAACACATCATTACAAATGATCTTTAAAGTCAGCTTAAAGAATCATATCTTAAATAGTATGGAGACTTGCTTTTAGAAAGCATCATAAAGATAGCATTATAAAGATAATCTATGCATCTATAAAATCTTACTTTCCTGTAATTAAATAGTCAATAGTTCAGAAGGAATTACTTTTTATATATCTTGTTAGAACAATCTAGATTTGAGTCTTAACTTGGGATAAATTAACTTTGAATAGAAGATGGTACTCATAGAAAAGCTTTTCAAATATGTGAAATTTTATCTAAGTAATAAATATATTTATGTAGGGTATAACTTCTTAGCTTTCAGGTGATTCACAAACTGACCAGCTAATGTTTTATTGCTAAACATTAGCAATCAATATTCTTTAGAACTAGTGGTTAAAATAATTAAATGTTTTGTTTGTAGTATGATGAATGAATAATTCATAATTTAGTTTAAAACATTGCAGATTACCAATGAAAAATTGAAGTCATAGATCTATCAGGGCTGAGTTCATAATGATTTTAAATTATTGAAAATACTCTAGAGACAATGCTTTCTTTTCCCATGTTATTTTTTTGTTGTTAATATTACATAAATCTTGAGACTAGGAATGTAGCTCAGTAGTTATACCATGTGTTTGGCATATTTGTGAGTCTTTGTTTAGTTCCCCCCAAAATACCACATTTTAAAGATTTAAAATAGAGTACAGTATCTGTGAAAGTAAAAATATCTTTGAATGTTTTATGCCTACATATAATTTTTCTTACTATTTAAATTAAAAAGCTTACTTTTAATGATGGTTTCTTTTTTAATGTATATAACTTGTTATACTTGTTTACAGAGAAAAAAGTAGCAGATCTTATAGTAGGCAGTAAAGAATATATAGAGATATGCTTAAATGAATTAAAAATGGAAAATTGTTGTGTTCCTTCAATCCTTCCTTTTAATCCTAGAGATTAAATATCATGGATGCTGAAATTAAGTCTCAATCCCATATCGTTCTTTTAAATTGATGTGTAGTACCATATTTATCATATAGTCTTAGACTTTTATTAGAAATTTTATCTTTTTTATGGTAAATTTTATTTTTCCATTTTATGGACCTTTCTTTTTACAGATAGCAGATCAGATGTTTTTTCATAGTGATTATCGGCCCCTTATCCGTGATGCCAACAATTTTGTATTAGATGAGCAGACTCAGCAGGCACCTCATCTCATGCCTCCTCCTTTTCTGGTTGATGTTGACGGAAATCCTCATCCATCAAGATACCAGAGATTAGTTCCTGGTCGTGAAAATTGCAGGGAGGAACAGCTCATCCCTCAAATGGGAGTCACTTCTTCAGGTAGGCATCCATTTTCATAACGGACAAGTCTCTCACAGATTCTAGTTGAATTCACAGAGATCCTTCTGCCTCTGTCTTCTGAGTGCTAGGATTAAAGGTGTGTGCTGCTAGACCTGTCTAAAAGTGATAAAATTGTAAAGGTTTGTGAAATGATAGGGCTGAAAACTGAGGAGAGCTGTTTTTGTGAAGCCATGGAATGTTGAAGTCAGATGAGCTGAAGAACTGAGTGGTTGTTAAAATGTAGACAAGGTGTGCCAACTCTTCTTCCCCTATTTCACAAGTGTAGCACTGACTGTGTTAAGATAATAAAGAACCTCTAAAGATTAAACCAATTTTGTCATTAGGAATGATATTTTAGACTAAAAACATGTTTGTGAAGGTACTACATAAAGGTTTTATTGTAATGGACATAGCTTCTGAATAGAATGTATGCTGAGTTCAGGTCCTGTAAATAGAACAGAAGATCCAAAATGTGGTGATATAGCAACCCATAGGATTGAGTGTAAAATTAAAGATGACATGTTAGATAGAAAGTGTTGGTCCTTAAATTAGACATTTCCATCCCTGATAGATGGTTGAAAAGAAAAAAAAGGATTAGGGAGATTGCTTCCATTGCCACTTTTATAAATATAGGCTTGAATCTCTAATATGCAAAACTAATGTTTCTTAGCTTACTCACAGAAGCTAAGAGTAACTACTATTTGACAACTAGACATATTCATATTCTAGAAAGTTTCAGTACTAGAGAAATACCATTCATGGGATTAAAATTAATGAGGATGTGTGAAATATCTTGGAGTACAACTGGCAAAAATCAGATTTTTCTCAGGTCTCATATACCATTGCTATTATAATTGTTACTTTTACTCCATTTTACTGCTTATATAAAGCTTCCGCAGATAATTAATTATTTCATCCTAAGAATTTAGGAAACAAATTTTGCAGTTGTGTCGTAAATTTAGAGACATTTACCGTATGCCTGATTCTGTTGCTGATTGTAGAAGTAGTGCTTGGTACCTTTGTCCTTGCTGAAAATAGTAGTGTTTGGTACCTTTGTCCTTGCTGAAAAATATCCAACAGTAACAACTTAATCAGGAAGTAGTTATTTTAAGGTTTCTAATTTCTGAGGATGACATCCATGATAGAGTGATGAGTAAAGTGGAGCCACTCAGTCAGTGGAGCAGGGCATGTGGCTGCAAAGAAAGGCAGACTAATCAAAGTTGGATATAACCGTTACAAGGCCACTTCCTCCAGCAAGGTTCCATTTCAGAGGAGCACCACAAACTGGAGACTGAGCTCTCATAGCATGTGCCTGTGAGAAGCACTCCAGGTTCAAAGCATAACAATTATAAAATGGTGTGATCTTAAAACTGAGATGGGTAGCAGTTACTTAATAATGATTCATAAGAGAACCTTCAGTAATTCCAACTTCTTAGTATTTATTTTCAATTTTTTTTCTAGTTCTCAAAATTGTAATTATTTTAGAATACTGAAATACAAAAATAATACAAAGTGAAGCAAAACCATGTTTTTAAGAAAAAAATTAGCATCAATGCAAATTTAGTATTTTTGAAAATTTGCTAAATATTGCAAAGCTAAGTCAACCTAGATGTAGCCTATTGTAATAATAAAATTGATTTAAGTGGAGTTTTGTTGTATTGATAGCTAAATGTATTTAATTGTAAGCTTAAGGGGGCTATACTGAATTATTAATCAATATTCAAATATGATCTAGCAGCAAATTAGGAAACTGAATGTAGACATTCTCTACTTTTTAATTTTGTTTTTCTCTACTTTTTAATTTTGTGACCTAGTCATAGTATTTTTCCTATTAGAGTTTTCTCATGTAAAATAGCTCAAGTAGTACATGATATTTTCTTTTTCTAGACTTTTCTTATTAATACTTTATTTCAGAATATTGTTTGGGTAGTCTCTTTGTAATTCATGTCTACCCTAAAAATTCGGACCTGATCAGAACTTTACTTATATATACATATATACAGCTAATATTAATTATTCCACTTGTTATTTTTAATGTAAATAGTTTTAATTTAATTCAATAAGTCTTATATTATTAAATGTTCTTGTTTTTTTTAAATTCAAAAACGATTGTCATTTTAATTGTGTTTATGTAGGGGAGTGGGCTAGTGTGCATGACTGCCTGTGTCCAATCCCTCAGGAGGTGGAGTTAACAAAGGAAGCTGCAAGCTGCCTCATGTGGATGCTGGGAATTGAACTGGGATCCTCTGCAAGGCTAGCACAAGTCTTAAGTGCTGGATTGTATCTTTCCAGCCCCAAGATTGAACATTTTTATGTGCTCCAATTTATGCTAGATTTGAGTAATAAACTTACCTTGCTTTCTTTTATATTCCATATTTGCCTAGCTACTAAGATAGACGATTGATAAAGACCTGAAAGAGAGAAACAGGTTGTTCTTATAAGGGAAATTTGGAAAATATTCATAGTGAAAAAAAGTATTGTTTTAGTTAGTATTTGAAGAATAAATTAGAATTTTATTACAAATATTATGGTGAAATTTCAAAGAACAAAGAGAATACAAGTGTTTTTGTGTGACTGGCATGAATAGGAGGTGCTAATAAATAGGTTGGGTTAAATATATGAAATTCTTCCATATAGCTGAGCCCTGATATGACGTGTTCTTCATGTGCTTAGCCTAAGTCTCCATTCAAATGCATGCATTTTCAGAGAAGACTGCTCTGACTTCTGGCTCACCATAGGTGTCTTTCCATTCCTCCCTCTTTCTCCTCACCTTTTTCTTTTTGCATCTTTTACAGTCTGCATTTACTTGCATGTTTATTGTTTAATTGCCCAATCAGGATGGGTAGTTTGCTGTAGTATAAAGATCTTGACATCTAATTTGTCACTGGATCTTCAATATTAGGCATAAGTCTTAAGCACATAGTAGACAATCAAGAGTTGGTTGAATTATTGAGACAGTGTCAGAAATTCAGGTGTAAGAAGGAAATCCTACTTTGGCTTCTTCCTAGATATATGCCTCTGAGTGTTTGTTTTTTAATTGGAAAATGGAGGTGATAATTTTGTTTCCATAAGGATTATAAACATTTGCATCATGATGAGCACAAACAATATGCAGTCATCTTTCTTATTGTTACTTTTGTAAATTAAAAATAGGTTATGGAGATCATCTTTTCTTTTCTTCACTTATAGGTAATCATTTTAAGTCTTTACCACAGGGAAATTAATATTTAGCTATGGACTTCTGTGAGACTGGTTAGTATTTTTTGTGATATTACATAGGATTGAACCAAGTTTTAAGCCAACAAGCAAACCAGGATATCAGTCCTCTAGACAGCATGATTCAAAGGCTACAGCAGGAACAAGACCTGAGGCGTTCTGGTGAAGCAGGTGTCAGTAATACCAGCCGTTTAAACAGAGGTAAGCTGAGATTGTACTTCGGAAAACTGAGACCATCTAATCACCAGCATTAGAGAAGTTACTAAACAATTGCAGTACATCCATAAAATGAAACAGCCTACCAAAATTATTGTGTATTTTGAAGAATAAATATAAGGTTTGACATTACAGATGGATATTCTTCCAAATTTCCTAAAGTAAACATTAGGAATCAGATTTTGTTCACTACCATCCTATTCCCTCATTGCTTTAATGGAAGCCAGGGCTATACTTATACTGGGCAAGTGATAGTACAGTAAACATGAAAACCATGAAAAATCAGCTTATATTATTTTCAAAACATAGTCAAAGTTTTAAGTTACTCTTATTTATATTTAATGTTAAGAGAAAAGTTAAGTTTGTGAACCATAAATGTCCTTAGATTTTTTTTTAATTCCTAAAAGGCTTAGCAATTTTTTTCAGGTAGTGTTTTGTAGTCACAGTACCTAAACTTAACACTCATAATTATGATTCTTTAATATGTCCAATTAGTTGAATAACCACATTTCTGTTTTCATTAAACGTTTACCTGTAGTTTTGTTCCTGATAATGGTAGATGAATTATTTGCTGTAAAAGCTTTGTATGGAAGAAAATAGTTTTTTTATTGCGAACTAAGTTAGGTGGCTGTCTAAGTAGAACTTAACCATACTGATTCCCCCCCCAGGCTCTGTAAGTTCTACGTCCGAAGTTCATTCACCACCAAATGTAGGATTGAGGCGCAGTGGACAAATTGAAGGTGTGCGGCAGATGCACAGCAATGCTCCTAGAAGTGAAATGGCCACAGAACGAGACCTTGTTGCTTGGAGCCGAAGAGTGGTGGTACCTGAGCTCTCAGCTGGTGTAGCTAGGTAAGGGAAATTATCAATTGGTATTTCCCATAGTTGCTTGCATTCATTTTGACTAATATTTTTGAAAATACTTTCCAACCTAGTGATTTCTTTTAAGCTAGTATGTAAAGGCAAAAAAATGAATTGGCTAAATTTGTTTTTCTGGATCATTTGTGTAAATGGCATAAGACGAGGGGTGTTTAGATAGGAGAAAGTGTCGTCAATTAGGTTGAGTCCTGATTCACATTTTACTTTGTCCTATTGCTTTCCTTTGTCTCGTGAGTAGGCATATATATGTTTGTGTGTGCATGTGTGGAGCCTAGAGGTTGATGTCAGGTATTTTCCTTTGTCCTTATGCGCTTTATTTTTAGGCACCTGGTCACTAACTGAATGTGGAGCTCAGATTGGCAAGGCTCACTGGCCAGTGAACTCACGGGACTCACCTGTGTTGTGTGTGTGTGCCCTCTCCTATAGTCCCAGCACTGGGGTTAAGGATACACTCAAGCTGTTGCATCTGGTATGTGGGCAGGTGTTAGTGATCCAAATTCAGGTTTTAATGTTTGTTCAGTAAGTAATTCTTTTAACTCGGGAGCCTTTTCCCAACCACTCCCAGTTAATATCTTAAAACACATCTCATGGGATTAGTTATGATTAGTGAATTTAGTGTCCTTTACTCATTTACATCAGGTTATTCAGAGGCATAAAGAAAATATACCTATTAGTGGTAATACATAAATATTTTGCACTCGAAAATACTTTTCATCCTTAAGTATGTGCATATATGCTACAAAAATTTTTACACTTATTTTGTGTGTGTGTAAGTACATGAACAGCAACATGCATGAAATATGAACCTGTCTACTGTCCTCTATAATAAATGAAAAGTATGAACAAAATGTGAATTTGAGTCTTTAGTTTTTTGTTTGTTTGGTTTGGTTTCTTGTAACAGTTCTGGCTGTCCTGGAACTTGCTTCATAGACCAGGCTGGTCTCAAGTTCCTCCTGCTATTGCCTCTTAAGTGCTGAGATTAAAGGCTTGAGGTACCACTGCCTGGCCTTTTTTAGGCTTTTAATAATAGTAATTATATAATTAATTTTTAAAAAAAGTCTTAATATTCACATAGGTTTTACTCCATAATTAGACAATTATTAGAATTTGTGTTAGGATTTAGGGCTGAATATCTGATATATAAACAATTTTGATAATCTCTATCTTTAACAATGTTGAGGTTTGAAGGCAGTTTAATTAGTAAAATTCATTCTTTCAAAAAATTTTAGTTTTATTGTTTTATTTGTATGAGCATTTTACCTGCATGCATGATGCCTGTGGAGGAGAAGAGAAGTTGCCACATTCGTTGGAGCTGGAGTTACAGATAGATGTCAGCTACCCTCTTGGTGCTGGGAATGGAAGTTGGGCCCTTTGCAAGAGCAAAAGTGTCTTAGCTGCTAAACTATTTCTCCTGCCCCTGACATTTATCTTCTCAACACCAGTTCTGAACTGAACTAGAGAATATCATAGAGGGAAAGGAGAAAATCAGAATAATTGTTCTTTTTGATGATGTTATGAATAATGTAGCTTTAATTTCACTTTAGCCTATCTAAAGCTAAATAAACTCCATTCACAGATAGTTAATGAGCCACAGTTTTCCCCAAAGTTGCAGAGGAGAAGATAGTCTTTGCATTCAGTGTATAGGAAGGACTAATCTATGCTAAAACTACATTTTCATTCTAGAACATTCTGCATCTTCTGCTTCTTCACTAGAAAGGATTGAGTGTAAAGATGTATTTGCTAGTTGATTGTTATGTTCTTAACATGAAGGGTAAGGAAGATCCCCCCCACTCCCAAATACATTTGACCATTTTGTCACTATATCCTTTTGTTTATTATCTTTAAGCCTAAGGTCTGACAAGATTGTGACTGTCACTTTAAAGGTCAAAGTGTTTGATTCAAAACACCTAGTATAAGTACATTTGAAATCTTTCTAGGATTTAAACTTAGTGGGCAATTTAAAATTTTCCTCCAAGTGGCCTTGAAATGAGGCAGGGTAGTGCACTAGTTCACTTCCAGACAAAGGGCTTATAGCTTAACATATAAAATACTTCTAAAACTCAGTAAACAGAACAACCCAACTGCGTGAAGTGGCTCATTAGTGTGACCCTAGCTCTTTGCAGGAAGATCAAGAAGCTGGGCTGTGTTAGTTTAAAAAAAAAATCCAACCACAAACTGGGCAAAAGACCAGAACCAGCATTTCACCAGAGAGGATGGTAAACTAAGCATATAAAGAGATACTCAGCACCATTAGTTATTGGGAAAATGCAGAGTAAAACGAGAATGAAATACCTCTGTGTACCTATCAAATTGTCTCAAATAATAAGTGATAGCAATGAATGTTGGGTAGTTAACAGAAAACTGCTATATTTGCGCTTTTCGTTTGTTTGTGATAACATAAACATGACACAGACTGGAATACTGTTTTGTACTTTATTATACAACTGTCATATATAACATTTCTATGTGTGTGATTATTTTGATCATTTTCACCCCATTCCCCTTTGCTCTCTCATGCCTCCTGATAATTTTCATTGTCTCTACTGTTAGCCTTTATTGAGTGAGCATAGGTGAGAATAATTTATAGGAACCATGGGCAACTTCCCAGTGGCTATACCACCGATTCTGACTCCTCCCTAGCAATCATTAACTACCAATAGCTTCTCAAGGAGGGGTGAGAACTCTTGCCCCTACCCTAAAACTACCATGTGTAAATTCTTAGAGAGGTTTGTGACCTCATGAATTCCTCCCACATCCATCACAAAATTTGAGGACCCAGTCTTGTAAAGGCAGTCACAGTTGCCATGAGTTCATGAGCGCAATAGCCAAAAACTAGGGGAGCAAACCAAATTTCCTTCAGTCGTATATGAAGTTAAACTGTGGTATATTCTACTTTGTTGAGGAACAGCTTATTGGTGAAATAACTTAGGTACATCTGTTTTGATGGACCAGTCCAAATGTGCATACTGTTTGATATTATTTATGAACATTATTGAAATGATTAATGTTACCAGGTTGGAGAACAAATTAGTGGCCAGTAAGATGTAGGAGAAGGGAGAGTTGAGGTGGAAGAAAATGTTGGTATGATAAGAAACAAGCAAAACAAGACATTTTTTGTAGATTGAGTGCTCTGTATATTAAGTTGTGGTAAATATACAATACTATGTGTAATACATTTGCATAGAGCTAGCATCCACAGTAAAACTGAACAAACCAGATGGTTAGTGGTTTGCATCAATATCAAGACCTTGGTATTGATATTATACTACACTTTCACAAGATTTTGCCATTGAAGAAAACTGAATAAAGACTACAAGATTTTCTGTGCCCTCTTTTTTACATCTATGTGAATTTAGGATTATTTCAATATAAAAGTATAAAAAGCTCAAAAATTTAAATTTGAGGTTGGTCCTTTTCTGAAGATTTAACTTCCTTCATTAAATATGACTAGATAGAGATTTAAGTAAAATGAAAGTATTGATATGCTCTAGTATGAAAGTATTGACAATGTAAGTGTGCTTTAAATATTAATTCCCTTCCTGTTATGAAATCTCTTGGGAAAAATTACGGCTCAAAAATCAAATTACCTTGCAGGTCAACAAAACTTCCAAGTAAAAATAAAAGTAAAATTCTGTAGTTCTAAGGAGTTGGATTAAATGAAATTAAAATCCAAAGTTAATTTTTTTCGTTTTATTTCATCTTGATGTCTGGTATAAAATCTGATTTTGTTTTTAAGATTGTCTAGGCACAAGCCATATAACCTAATAAGGAAGGTGTCTTGATATAACTTCATAGAATTTAATACTTGATTGATTTATCATTACACAGCAGAAACAGTTTGGAATGAGGGGAGAAGCAAAAGAAATCTCTTTAGTATTTTAGTTATGTCTTGAACCACATGTTCTACCTGGAAAGAAAATACGAAAACTAATTTCACATAATACCTTAATAACTAACATTCATTTGAAAGGAAATCAGTTGTAAAATTGTAGATGAATGCTTGTGACTTTTAATATTCTCTTTTAGTAGACAGGAAGAATGGAGAACTGCGAAGGGAGAAGAGGAGATAAAGAGTTACAGGTCTGAAGAGAAGAGGAAACACTTGACTGCTGCAAAAGAGAACAAAATTCTTACTGTCTCAAAAGTAAATATTAATTTGATATTTAATATTATGGGGGTGAATATAACCACTTTAATACTTCTTTTAAAATTAAAAGAAAGATTTAATATTGTAAGGAAAGTAGTACTAATTAAAAGTTGCTATATATCCTGGTTGTTTATTTTGATTATTTTATTTCTCACTTAAAACTTTGTTTCTGCATTTCCTATTTTTTTAGTATATCATGTATATATTATATTCACTAAGTTATAATCAACCTACGGAAAAGTAATTTTTAGTTCTTCCATAACTTATTTTTCTGTATGTTGATGTTTTATCCTTATCTGTTATTAACAGTCACATCAGCTGATATCTGTAGAATAGCGAATAGCCCCCTTTTCTCTTAATGTGGATAGGTTGATGGCTGGAGAGATCCCTTAGTGGTTTTGAGCACTTTCTGCTAGTAGACAGGACTTGGGTTTAGCCATTAACAATTGTCTTCATTTCCAGGGAACCCAACACCTTCTTCTGGCCTCTGTGGGCACCAGGAACACATGTGACACGGCTCACATATAGATATACAGCCAAACATAAATAAATGCTTAAAAAATAAAGACTGGTAGATTGTTCCTAGTGTAAACAAGCCCTTAAAAATAAAGACAGATAGATTGTTCCTAGTATTTTGTCTTTTTTTTTTCAGTATAGTCATCCTATACTCTAAGGCTTTGTATTTTCCCTCCTCTAGCTTAGCTGGAAAAGTTTCAGAGCCATTAGTTTTGAAGTTTAGGAAAAGTACATGAAACAGCTTCTCAAGGAACATTCATTATCATTGAGCAGTGATCTAAACAGAGAAAAAAATTACTGTTTTCTGACTAGCTTACAGTGGGCTAAACAAATTGAAAAATTTTTTTTCATATAAAATTCTTTGCATCTTTTCTGTTAAAGGCTATACTTAACAACCAAAAATATAAAACCTTAGCAGAGGTTGACAAGATTTGCTCATCTGACCAGGAGTTTTCTGCCAAGCCTGATAAGCTAAGTTGGATGCCAGGAACCAACATGGCAGAAGAGATCTGACTGTACAGAATTGTCCTCTGACCTCAACATGGACACCACATATACACAAATACACAAATAAGTAAATGTAATTTAAATTTAGAAAAAAATCAAAAAAGTCTTTGTAATCCAGGGTTGAGAATGGCGCCATTTGGTGAGAACTGAAGACTTGTTTTCCTACTCTTCCAGGATTGGTCACATACCTGAAGATAGTGTGACTCTTCAGTTCGGGTTATAGGATTAAGGGTCAGTCAAAAGAGAAAAGTACGAAGAGTATATATGCTTGTCCTGTGGGATGCTCTTTGATACTGCTTTAATAACATTATGCCAGACTCATCATTGGGCAAAGCATCATCACTTGATACTCTGATAAGTAGATTTCATTTTGTGTTGAAGGACAAAAATCAAGTGTTCGTTAATAGCCAGCTTTCTGTTTACTGTATCAATCATTGAGGCATTTAAAATTCCCAACTAAAATGTGTGATCCTATCTCAATGAAAAACAAAACAGTATTCTTCCTAGATTTTTATGTTCTTAGATTTTTTGAATTGGAATTTATCAAATTGTGGATGATGCTTTCGACAGTAACAACATAGCAAATTTAAATGACAGGAGTTTGAGTAGTTAGAAATTTTTATGCCAAATAAAAGGAATGCTATATTAAATTCTTACAGTGGATTTAACAGTGTTTGACAAAGTAGAACATTATTTCCTTTATATACATTTACATTCTTTCTAAGATTTCTATAACATTTAGAACAGATGTGTTTGGTGAATCACTTAGCAATGAGGATATAATTTTAGATTCAGAGTTACTTTGTGTAAGGTTTTTCTACTATTCTCTTCTTAATGTCTAATGTTGGGTTCATTTTTTTTAAAGATTTATTTGTTTTGTGAATGGTTGTCTGCTTGTATGTGTGTGTACTTCATGCATGCATTGCCAGTGGAAGCTAGAAGAATTCAACAGAACCCCTGGAATTGGAGTTTTAACAGATTGTTAGGAGCTACTCACTGTGTGGGAACTGGCATCTATACTGTGATCTTCTGCAAGAGCCACCAGTGCTCTCAGTTGTGCCATCTCTCTAGCTCCTAAGTTCCTTGGTTTTTAGGGTAATCCTTAGTTAGTACTTAGCTTTACTTTTTGTGTTTTCAGGTTTGACTATGACATGTCTAATGTAAGTTTTCTTTCATTTTGTTCAACTCAGTTCTGAAACATTGTTTGGGGTGGGGTTTTGTTTGTTTTATAGATTTTTTTTGTGCGTGTTTTGTTTTGTTGTTGAGGCAGTTTCAGCTCTGGATCCTCTTGTCCCAACCATCCTTCCAAATATTGTGTTTTCCAGGCATTCATGAATCACTAAAATTTCTTTTTATTTGAAGCTTTGAGTAGTGATTAGCCTGTTTTATAGTCTCACTCACTAGCATACATTTCAGTCTTTATGGTCAACCTATTCCCTTTCCCCATTGCTAATTAAATGATTAGTTTTTTTATTTTAAAGACCTTTAGTGGGTTCTTTTTCATAGCGTTTGATTTTCTGTGGCAGGGTCAATGCTTATGGGAGTGATGCTCTGCTTCTCACTTGTGAAGTTGTTTTAAGTTTCCTAGGAACATGTTTTATTTGAATATATCTGTCACTGTTTGACTTTGTCAATTTTTTTCTTGATTGTTTGCATGTGCTCTTCTACAGATGACTTGTTTTTGGTGGGGGTAGGGTATGAGAAAAGATCTCTACATAGCCCTGGCTGCCCTGGAAAACCAACGGGGGCTTTGAACTCAAAGAGATCCACTTTGCTCTACCTTTCAAATGCTCGGATTAAAGTGTAGTGATACCTTGTTTGTAATCTAACAAATAAAGCTTACCTGAAGATCAGAATGCAGAGCTAAGCTACTGGTTAGCCATAGAGGCCAGGCAGTGGTGGCACACACCTTTAATCTCAGTACTCAGGAGGCAGAGGTAGATGGAACTCTGTGAGATCAAGGCCACCCTGGGCTAAACAAGATTGATGTAGTCTAAAAGAGAATCAGAGCCAGGTGGTGGTGGTTCACACGAATAATCACAGTATTTAGGAGTCACATGCTTTTAATCCCAGCACTGGAGAATTGGAAACAGGAATGATACAACTAGACAGAGAGAGAGGAGTGTACGGTGAGAGGAGACAGGAGTTCAGAGGTAGTCTGAGGATATAGCCAGAGGTTTTGTAGAGACAGTAGCCATCTGAAGATTCATATGGACAGGATCGCCCCTTTGGTCTGAGCATTGGTAGAGGTAAGAACTCTCCACTGGTTCTAGAGAATCAGTGATATTTTAAATATGTATGAATTTTCCATAATATGACTGTTAAACAAGAAAGCCTAGTCCCTTAAATCCTATCGTGAGTAAATTTTATTTTTTTCAGAATCATGCTCATGAACATTTCATGGATCTTGGGGATTCTAAAAAGCAACAAACAAATCAACACAATTACCGTACAAGATCTGCACTGGAAGAAATGCCTAGGCCCTTGGAGGATATAGAAAATGGGACTAGTTCTTCAGATGTAAGATCTTAGCACATTCCCAGATATCTGTATCACTTGTACTTATTTTCAAATATGACTTTCATTATTTGCATTCTTTAATTACAAATGTAATTTTATATGGCATGTTAGATTTCATAGTAGCCGTATCTTTCATTCATTAAAGACCTTCTTCCAGAGATGCCACAAATTCAGCCTCAAATTTGCAAAACAAATAGTCCATATGGGTTATTCTTAGTTCTCTCTGGTAAAATTTTAGAATACCTCGGGAGTAGAGTATGTTAAGTACAAAATGCTAATTAATGGAAATTCTGCTGTAGGGTTTTTATTGCTGTGAAGAGACACTATGACCACAACTCTTACAAGGAAAATATTTAATTGGGGTGATTCACTTACAGTTCAGAAGTTCGGTTCATTATCATCATGGTGGGGAGCAAGGTGGTGTGCAGGCAGACATGGTGCTGGAGCTGAGAGTCCTACATCTTGCAGGCAACAGGAAATTTACTGACAATCTAGCTGAGGGAAGCTTGAGCAAAAGAAACCTCAAAGCCTGCCTCATGGTGACACACTTCCTCCAACAAGTGGAACTCCTATGGGAGTTGTTTTCTTTCAAATCACCACATCCTTTAAGGGTTCTGAGATTCAAAATGTTTAAACTTTATATCTATGTAACATTAAATGGTGACTAATCATTAAATGAAGTTCCCTTTACATTAAAGCAGAACTGTGAAATTGTTACCATGATGCTCTGGTTTAGTGTGACTAAGCAGTAATTGGAAGCAGTTGACCATTTTGATTATTTTTAACCTCAGTAACATTCAGAGCCTCTCAGTGCTTTACTATTACTTGTGCACAGATTTCTCTATAGGTATTGTCCCTACCAGTTTGTACATTTTTTAAAGTGAAATCAATCAGCAAACAGCAGTCACCTTATACAGAACTTCAATCTAAATCCTTTCTCCTCCCTTCATAGTTCTTAACTGTTTTAGTCTTGAGAGATGTATTTACCCTAGATAGTGATAGTTATTCTATTTTGAAACCAAGTTGTATCTTGTGTTAAGCATATTTAAGAATTTCCTTGAGTATCTGTGGTAACCCTATAAACAGTGTAACTTAGTCTCCAAATCTCTGGTAGAATGAAATAATATTTCTACAGCCCAGCACTTAGGAGACTGAAGCAGGATGTACTTGATTCCAGAAATTTGAGGCTTGTTTTGGCGATAAATGTTTAGACTCTATCTTAAAAACATTTTTTAAATTAAAAGTTAGAAGAAAAATTTCAGTTCTATAATTCTGTGATTTTTTTTCCAGTAGGATTTACCTTTTTTATTTTCTTACAGACTAGGGTTTTGACTAATAAAGAAGATTCTTAAGAGAAGGAAAGAACTGTTTTCTCATATTAGCCAGAATAAATCAGCTGTTTAGTCACTTTTCTTTGCAAGCAAATTTTCTCCTTTGTCTGGTATTTCTTCTTTTCCATGTGGTTAGTCTTAGTCAGACTACTCTGCCTCCCACAGCCCTGCCTTTTTGTTTTCTTAGAATAGTTGCTTCTTGCTAAGTCCACATTTTCTTCCAAGAGTAACCAGTGGCCTCACAGTGCTTAACACAATGTTTAATTACCTAAAAATTATGTTAGTATTCAATAAGTTAGAATGGTGTGCTTATTCTAGCAAAACAAGAAAACTGCAAGTTAATTTAGCCTGATATGAGAAATTCAGAGGAAGATTTGATTTTTATTGAAATAGTGTATTGCTCAAACCTAAACCCAGTGATATCAGCCTCATGAATAGGTCTTTGCTACCTTGCCCATCTGTTGCTTATTTGGGAAGACCAAAGAATATAAAGTACACATGGGCAAATCATTTGCTTTATAAGATCTTTATTTTTCACAGATTTATAATATTCTTTTTTTATTACTTTAAAAAATGCCTATCCAAATTCCCTCTTCCCACTCCCTCTACACACTCTTCCCCCCACCTCCGTCCAATCCTAAGACAGGGCAAGGCACACTGCCCTGTGGAAAGTACAGGCCTCCCTACTACATCTAGGTTGAGCAAGGTATATATCCAAAGAGAATAGGATCCCAAAAAGCCAGTACATGCATTAGAGACAAATCCCAGTGCCACTGTCATTGGCCCCTCAGTCTGCCCCA
>LOJH01000187.1:50706-74831 GCA_001685095.1 Ellobius talpinus | reverse complement strand
ATGCTTCTGTCTCCACATGTGGTTTCCTATGGTGGCCCTGTGATCATCTATTCTGCCCTCTCAGTCATCTTGGCATCTCCACCTATGCTTTCCACGTCGTGCCCAGATGTTCTTGTGTTCACATCCAGGTCACTGCCCTCTCTGTTCCTCACGAGATCACTCCCTCACCATCTGCACCTTCCATCACGTGTTTATGCTGTGTTCCTTTGACAGTGTGTCATTCTTTGTGAGTGTGTGTCCTGTGTGCCGTGTTCTCCAGCTTTATGTTCTGAGTGAATGCTTGGCCCTTCCCAGCCCTGCCCACCAGATTCATAGAAGACCTGAGAAGCCAAGAGGCCACGGAGGGCACCACGGTGACTCTGAGGTGTCGGATGAGCAAGGCTGCCCCTGTGGAGTGGAGGAAGGGGCCTGAGAGCCTGAGAGATGGGGACAGATACAGCCTGAGGCAGGATGGGGCCACGTGTGAGCTGCAGATCCGTGGCCTGGCTGTGGAAGATGCTGGGGAGTACTTGTGCATGTGTGGGCAGGAGAAGACCTCAGCCACACTAAGTGTCAAGGGTAAAGATCATGTGTGGCCACCTGAACCTGAGGCGTGGTGTCTCCGTGTTGTCTTATTCTGTCTGACGGCACCTATGGCACAGCCTTTGTGGCAACCCAGTGGCCGTCTGTCCTGTAACTGGAGTCGTTCTGCTTGCTGAAGATATACTTTCATGTTCACAGGCATCTCACTGCCCTTTCTGTTCCTCCTGGAGTTCTCCCCCATCATTTCCCCCCTCCACCTGTTCTCTGTGGTGCTTTTTGTTCTTTGTGGGTTCTGTGTCCTGTGTGCCGTGTTCTCCAGTTTCATGTTCTCAGTGACTTCTTGGTCCTTCCCAGCCCTGCCAGCCAGTTTCATAGAAGGCTTGAGAAACCAAGAGGCCTTGGAAGGTACAACAGCCACACTGCAGTGTGAGCTTAGCAAGAAGGCCCCTGTGGTGTGGAGGAAGGGGTCTGAGATCCTGAGAAATGGAGACAGATACAGCCTGAGGCAGGATGGGGCTATGTGTGAGCTGCTGATCCGTGGCCTGGCTGTGGAAGATGCTGGGGAGTACTCGTGCGTGTGTGGGCAGGAGAGGACCTCGGCCACACTGAGCATCACAGGTAAAAGAGCTTCCTGTGGCCACGTGATGATTTTGGACTTCTGTTCCTACTCTCTACCTATCCTGTCCTGCTCTACCTCTCCCCATGATATACTGTTTTATCTTTACTGTGATGCTGTGTTTGTCCTGTCTGATCCCAGCCACGGCATTCTCCAGGGTCTTGGTGTCTGTAACTTACCACTTGTATCCTCACACTGCTGGACATCATGTTGGGGCCGAGCATGTTATTCTATGTTCCCAGATATCCTACCCTTTGGTATCTACATTCAGATTCTGTGTGTCATGCTTAACCAAATATTCTCTTGGACTGGGGCAAATTGGGTGTTCGGAGATGACATGTGGATCCCCCAGAGGGTCCTGGACCCTGCAGAATGGGGTCGTGTTCCTAGTGTGGCTCTGTGAAGCCCAATGACTGCTGTATCTTGAAGTCTCCCGACCATGGAGGACAGAGCCCTGCCTGATCTTGAGAGGACTGGCTATTTCCTGGGGTCTTTGGGACACACTGTAACCTAGTATCAGAGGGACCATTCCAGCAGCCTGGGAAGAGCTAAGCTATGCTTTGAGGTCTGGTCTGAGTCTGTGATCTTGGAGGACAAAGCCCTTTCCTGGGTTCTGGTCTGTGGGGACATGACTAGACTTGATTCTATTCTGGGTAGTCTGACATTAGTGCTCTCTGGATCCTTTGGATGTAGCCCTGTAGGGGACTGGTCTGTCTAAGTGGGAGGCAAGCACCCAGAGTCAGATCTTGAGTTCTTCCCAACATCCCCACTGGCTCTTTTACCTTGAAGTCTGCCTAGCCCCATGGTCTTATTCAGCATCAGCCCCAGGGCTGTCCTAGAACCCTGTCTGGCTGCCTTTGGGTGCTCAGGGGTGCACCTTGAGTCGAGTCTGTTAGCCCTCTCTTCCTCTCACAGCCCTACAGGTGGTGTTCCAGAAACCACTGCAGAACCTGAAAGTAGAGGAAGGTTCCACGGCCAGCCTGCAGTGTGAGCTGTCAATCCCCAACGCTGCTGTGTTCTGGAGCAAGGGTGGCCTGGAGCTACAGGCCGATGAGCGCCGAGAGTCACGGCAGCGGGGGTGTGTGGTGGAGCTGCTGCTTAGGGATGTGCGCCGTGAAGATGCGGGCGAGTACAGCTGTACCTGTGGCTCTCAGAGCACAGGTGCCACGCTCATGGTTACAGGTAGGTGTCCCAGGCTGGTCAGCTCCAGTGTTGGGGGCTGGCTGTGTGGGTACAGTTTTCATGCTGGCTCCCAGGGTTGCAGCCCTGTTTCATGGGTCCCAGCCAGAACTCATTCAGCTTAGTGGCCCTGAGGTCTGTCTGCCTCCCTCACCAGTAGCTGGATCCCTGAGATTCTCCTGGGCATGTCCTTCATTCTGTCATTGTTAGGTGACCCACCATCACATGCTGTCCCTCTGTGGTGGCTTCTCCACTGTCCTGCCAGGTGACTCCAGTCTTTTTGTGTTCTCTGTCACTCTCCATATCTGCCCCATAGTTCTTCTGTCACCTGCTACAGTTTCACTGCCGTGTCTCTGTGACCTTAGCTGTTCCTGCTCTCCAGCCATCAGAGTTATTTCTTCAGGCGTTCTCCCCACCCTGGTAGCTTCCTGGGCAGGTGCGGCAACCCCACTCACTGCTTTATGCAGGTCCCTAGTTCCTCCTGGCAGCAGTGTTCCATGGATCCTGACCACAGATCCACTGTGGGTGGTTCCCTGACAGGAACTCCCTTAACAACTCAGGGACTTGCTCTCACGCTGTCCCCCAACCTTGCAGCTGCTCCTGTGCGGTTCCTCAGGGAGCTGCAGGCCCAGGAGGTGGATGAAGGGACCAGTGCACACCTGCACTGTGAGCTGAGCCGTGAGGCCGTGAGTGTGGAGTGGCGCAAGGGCTCCCTGCAGCTTTTCCCTTGTGCCAAGTATCAGATGGTGCAAGAGGGCACCACTGCCACACTGCTGGTCCGTGAGGTAGAGCAGGAGGATGCAGGTGAATACATCTGCGATGCAGGCCACGCCCAGAGCTTCGCCAGGCTCTCAGTCCGAGGTGAGCTGCCTGTAGCTGTGCCCAGCCCCCTCCTATTCTTAGAAACAGGAGATCTTGTTCAGTCAGAGTCGGGGGATGAGACCTGCGATTTTAAGTATTTTTTGATGCTCCTCAGCCCCCAAGCCCAAGTTCAAGGCTGGCCTTCAGAGCACACAGCAGGAAGCAGGGGGCATGGCCCGGCTGTGTTGTCAGCTGAGCGAGACTGAGCCGGGAGCTCCAGTGCAGTGGCTCAAGGAGGGTGTGGAGCTGCCTGCCAGCCCCAAGTATGAGATGCGGTGCCAGGGGGCTGTGTGCGAGCTGCTGATCCATGACCTGGAGACTAAGGACACGGGAGAGTATGCCTGTGTGGTGGGTGGCCAGAAAACCCTGGCCTCTCTCAGAGTCAGAGGTGAGTAGCTAGACTCCAGGAGGAGAGCTTGAACCCTTCCTGTCATGCCCACCCCTTAGGACTCTCCTGGGTGCACCTTATATTGGGGCCAGGACCATCACAGCACATTTCTGTCCCCGTCATCCCTACACTGCTTCCAGGTCTGATTCCCCAACTGAAGGGCCAGAGCAGCCAGGACAGACCTCAGTCCCCAAAGGCAGCCCTGACTCCTCTTTCCCAGAAGGCAGAACAGCATTGCTGGCCTTTGAGGTGTTCTCTGTGCCTGACTTATTCCTACTGAAGGTTTTTCTTCAAGGTGACCTAGCCAGGATAGGGCTGGCAACAGTATTAGGGCCAAACACAGCCCTCACCATTGTATGCACAGTTTCTCTTTTGTCCCGTGGGGAAGCAAGGGCCCCAGCTCAGCTTCCATGCCTGTGAGACCAGGTGACAGGAAAGCCCTGGAGTGTCAAGGAAGGTTTTCAAGGATTCTGGCTCAAGCTGATCAAGAGCCTCTCTCCTCTGTCTCTCCCACAGAGCCTGAGGTGACCATTGTGCGGGGACTGGTTAACATGGAGGTACAGGCTGATGAGGATGTGGAGTTTACTTGTGAGGTTTCACAGGCAGGAGCTGCGGATGTGCGGTGGCATCTCCAAGGTCTGCCACTGCAGAGCAATGAAGTAACAGAGGTGGCAGTTCTTGGAGATGGCCACACCCATGTGCTCCGACTGAAGGCTGTGACACTGGAGGATGCTGGCACCGTCTCCTTCCACGTGGGCAGCCATTCATCTTCTGCTCAGCTCACAGTCCGAGGTATCTGGCTCCGGGGGACCTGGCCTTCCCTCACCTGGAATGAGACTGTTCAGGCTCAGATCATTTTGGGGAATGATAGATACTCTTTGTGGGAGGGGGAGGTTCTGGTAGTGAGGAGAACCTGTGTGCTGGTAATTCTACAGCTGCATCTGGCTGGTAGGCAGGTTCAGTGGACTCCCAGAAGCTCAGATTGTCTTGGTGCTTAGAACCTACCCACCAGCCCTTAGGACATTCTGCAGACTGTACCAGTCCTAGGTCACCTCTAGATTCCCTGTGGGTCAGAGCCCAAGCTGTGTTATCTATGTAGATATAGATAGAAGAAGGGGGTTGGTAGCATACTCCCATGGGTTCATTCTCAGGGATTGGGGTGAGGTATCATGGGTTTTCTGGGATATGAGAGCTCTGCCATTCAAGGGAGCCTTCCAGATGCCAAGGCTGACGCCCATGCTTCCTGTGTCTAGTCCCCGAGGTGACCGTTCTGGAGCCCCTGAAAGATGTGCAGCTCAGCGAGGGCCAGGATGCCCACTTCCAGTGCCGGCTGTCAAGGGCCTCGGGCCAGGAGGCCCGCTGGGCTCTGGGAGGGGTTCCCTTGCAGTCCAACGAGATGAACGACATCACTGTAGAGCAGGGCACACTCCACCTGCTCACTCTGCATAAGGTGGGGTTCTGGGACCTGCCTCTGCCTCAGAAGGTTCAGAGTCCATTAGGGAAGATCCTCCTCCGGGGCAGTGGGCTGGGGAGGTGAAAAGCCCCTAACATGGGGTCTGGAAAGATGGATCCGCCCCTTTTGATCAGGATGAGGTGCAAGGGCAAGCATCTACCTCCTGCCTCCTCAGGTGACCCTGGAGGATACTGGAACCATCACTCTCCAAGTGGGCTCATGCTCCTCAGAAGCCCAGCTGAAGGTCACAGGTGGGCATTCTCTATCCTACACCCAGCCTATGCCCGTGGATGTCTTTTGTTTCCTAGCACCACAGCTGTTTGAGGGGAATCAGGAGCCCCAGAATTCTAGCTGGAATTTTGTGCTGGGGATGTTAATTTTTGCAGTGTGTGGTATCTCAGGCCAGAATTGACTCTGCCTCCTGGAAAAGCTAGAGGGTCTGACTAGCACAGGCTTGGGCCTTGAGTGGAGCCAGGATCAACTCTGTGGCTTAAAGGGTCCTTGCACATGCATGTATGTCCATGCCGATGTACATTTGCTTACTCAAAAGGCTCGGAGATGTGGGTACAATCACATACCTATGACAGAGGTATGGATTTGGCCATGGTAAGGCTTTAGGAATCTTCAATTTAGAGTAGACCTTGTCTTCAGAGTAAGTCCATCCTATAGAGCTTGGCTTTGAGCAACCTTCCCGTGCTGCCTCGTCCTGGTTCTCAATGTGATGCCATTGCCCCCTCCATCATCTACCCTCTTCCTGATTTATCCTCTATCCATCTGCCATGCACAATACATTTATGGTCACCACTTGTCACCCACCTAAGCCCATTCTTCATCAATCTTCCATTCATCTTCCACATCACACTGACCCACTTATCAAGCTACTCATGATTTGTCCATCCATCTGCCTATCATCCATCTAGCTATCCATTCGCCCATCCTACCATCTGTACATTTATTATCAGCTTACCATCCAACCACTCAGCCATTCACCTACCCACCATCCATTCATTCATCTATCAAGCCCCTATTTGCCACCCAGTCATCTATTCACCATTGTCTAACACCTCTGATCTACCCTTCATGTCTAGGATTTCAGGATGGGTTATACAGACAGCTTTGCCACCATGGAGCCCTCGGCCTACTGAGGGGAGCTAGATGTGAAGGATAGAGCACGTTCTGAATCCCATCTTCTGGAACTTCAGAGATGGTCAGGAATGGTCAATTCTATGGCCTGTGGGGCTGAGAAGGACTGCCAATTGCCAGTATATGACTTTAAAGTTGATTGATGAAGAATTTCATAGTTGTCATGAGTAGGGGGCAGGGCAGCAAAGGTCTGTGTTTACTAGGGGACAGCACTGAGCTGCAGGCTGTGTTTCTGTCCTGCTCTAGGCTAGATGTTGCCATTCTGAGAGAACTGGCTTGAGTACAACTTTGTGTGGCCTTGGGAGGAAGGGTTGTCCAGCTAGCTTTGCTATGGACAGGCTTGGGAGCTGGTGCTGGAGGAGGAGTGTCCATGGGGAATGGTGTGGGCAGATTAATAAAGGAACCCTCTGGGATGACCCTCGGGGCTGCCCCTTCTTGCTGGGTACTGATGTTTCTACAAATGGTTCCTGACTGACTTCTCAGCCTCATGCTGTGGTGTAGAAGCAAATGCAACAGAAACATCTGGACTTTATCAGTTGTCCCCAGGAAGGCATCTGGTAAATGCTCAGGGAGAAGCATGGGGTGGGGGGTGCTAACCTCCTTACCTGGACCCAGGTAGCAAGTGTGGAAGAGACCACTGGTCTTTTCCTGTCTGTCCTGGGCCGTTGGAAAGTCAGCTGTGAGAGCATTCCTGCCCTGGAGTGCTTGGGCTCTCCACCTGCTGTGGTTCCCTCAAAAGGTAGATGGGCTGCAGGGAACTAGGTTGGAGCACATCTACATCTATGAGGCTCCTCCACCTGGGGCTTGCTGTGAGATGGAGGAGCAGTGTACCCAGCCATTAAGGCCATGTGTGGCAGGATCTCAGAGGACATCTGGACGGACTGCCCCTGTCTGCTTCTATACCCTGAGGAGTGGACTGAGCCCCACACTCTTGGACCAACAGGTCCTGGGATGCATCTTTCCTGCATATATTAGATTAGAGGAGGCACCTATTGTCAAGAAGAGCCCCAAATGTGGAGTTCATCCATTGTTCCTTCTGAAAAAGATGCCAGATAGGTGCCATTGGCCTCCTGGGGGTGAATCCAGGAGTGCTCCCAAGGTGTGTGGGATGTTCAGTGGCTCACGCGCTTTTCATGTGCTAGTGTGGATGACCTCTGTGCTTTTCTCTTTGAATAGGGTGTGCTAACTGTCTAGGGTGGGTTTCTGAACCTTTGGTCCAAGCTATTCTGGTCTGGGTAGTGCCTGATCCCAGAAGATGCCACGTGGCTCATGTCAGGCAATCTCAATATTGTTCTAGTAAATTCACTCGGGACCCCAGTCATAGGGAACAGTATTCTTACTGCCAATCCCCCTACATTCTGTACAACACAGGACACTTGACTAGAACAGTGGGTTCCCCACACACCAAGCAATCCTCCAACAGACACCAACTGGATGCAGTATAGCTGGTTTCAATTCTGGTGTTACCCAAGTTAGCACAGATTCATTGGTGATAGACTCAGCCCCAGGAGAGCACCCCCCCAACAAAGTCAGTTGCAAACCTAATCTTGCTAATTAAGTGGGTGTGAGTGGGAGGCTCGCACTGCCCACCTGGGTTTGACCAGTTTGCTTGGACAGCTGAAAGTCATGAAACAGTTGCTGTCACTGGTTGTCACACAGGACACCACCCAGCAACAGTCAAAGACTAACACAGCATGGAGGGAAGTTGACAGGTACCCTCCCTGCTTCCAAATGTCATTCTCCACCCCTTTGGTACCCAAGACCTTGAAGTCCATCAGATTTGTTTACCATTATCCCCAGCCTTACTGCTCTCCCTGAGGCTGGTGGGTTGGGCTGGACATTTGAACCCTCTTGTCACTTGGTCTTCCTGGTGACTGGCCCCTTCCTGGAGCTGGCATCTCATTAGCATAGCCTCTGATGTGATCAAAAGGTGTTGGCTATGTGCAAGAGCACTGTGACACTCAGGAAGTTCTGTGCTAGGAACTGGGACAAAGACCGATTTGGCTATTGGATCACATTCCCACACCAGTGCCCCCCAGTGTGGCCCCATTCCCACAGACCCCAGGGAGCCCCAGCCCAGACTTCCTTCTCGCCCTCTTGCACAGAGGCAGCACTGTGCCTGGTACGTGGCTTGCAGAATGTGGATGTCTTCGCGGGGGAGGTGGCTACGTTCTCCTGTGAGGTATCTCGTGCAGGTGGGCCGGAGGCCCGCTGGTGGCTGGATGGCACCCTGCTTCAGAACAGCCCTGAGAGTGCCATCACTGTGCAAGAGGGGACTGTTCACTCCCTCATGCTCTCAGGCCTGGGGGTGGCCGACTCGGGCACCATCACCTTCCGCACAGGGCCCCTGGTCTCCACAGCCAAGTTATTGGTCAAAGGTATTGGCCAAGGGGGACCTCCCCACGCTGGCGCTTCTGCCCTTGCTGTCCCCGCATGCTTCCGGCAGGGTCCTAGAGGATTGAACAGTGTCAGGTACTGACCCCAAGGGCCATGGTTGAGGCATTACTCTCTGCCTATCATGTACCCAGGGTAGAGGATGGGCTTCCACTCACCTCCTGAGTGGGAGGGTAAGTCTCCGTGAACTGTTTAGTTTGGAGACTGGCCTCCTGCACATTTTCTGTGTGAGACCTACACACACTGACCCTTGTTTACTGCCCTACTGGGTAGATATCCCAGCCAGAGGCTAGCTTTTTGAAGGGGGGCTTCCTGGGCTCCTGATGGAGAAGCCACTGCTCTCAGTTCTGGTTTGCTCCTGTGCACACCTGCTTCTCTTCCTGTGCACACTCTTCTGGGGAAGTGCTGGCTGGATAGGGAGGGCAGCAGGTTGTCAGGGGCTCCAAAGGGCTCCTTTCTAATCTTCCACCCAGTGTCTTTGCCTAAGGCCTCCTGTAAGGCCTCATAGAACCAGATCCAGGATGAGCCATTATTGGTTGTATAGGATTTCAACAAGTGGGGATGGGGTGGACCCCCAAGGGTGTCAGCAAGCATCCCCTTGGAGAGGGACAAGATGGTCTGCAGATGCAGACTTGCAGGATCTGGGGTCCAGGTGTGTTTATGATGGGACCTGGTGTTTACTTTGGGCTAGAGGGGCCCAGCCTAGACAGACATTGTCCTCTGCCTTGGCATTGTCATCTGCCATGGGTGCAATGAGCCATGTCTGTGTGTAGGGCAGCTATGATGGGTCCCCTTCCTGGCCACATGCCAGGCACCTATTGCTAAGCCATTGCCCACCACAGCTCCATGCTTGCAGCCGCTGAAGCAACTAACATGAACAGCAGAAGGTGGGTGGGCCATGGTGGCACTGTCCCAGGGGCTGATGCTTGTCTGGGATGTTGGCCGACAGATCCCACAGTGGAGGTGGTGAGTGCCATGCAGGACCTGGTGGTGGAGGAGGGTGGCTCGGCTGAGCTCCTCTGCCAGTACTCGCGGCCTGTGCAGGCCATGTGGAAGATGAACGAGCGGGAGGTGTGCGCGGATGGGAACCGTGTCATCATAGAGCAGGACTGGACCGTAGCCAGGCTGACCCTCAGGCCAGCCCTGCCCTGTGACAGCGGCATCTATTCTTGTGAGGCCGCAGGCACTCGAGTTGTGGCACTGCTCCAAGTGCAAGGTGAGGCCACCTGGCAGGCAGGCCTAGCATGATCACGGTAGAGAAGCAGGCAGTGGCCACTAGCATTGCATCACAGGTGACCTATACAGTGAGAACACCCATGTGGGTGGCAACACAGAGCTACAGCTAGGTTAGGACACAGTCTTGGCTTGTGGCTCCTATGAGAAGCAGTGACTAATATAACTGGAAGGAGGGGAAAAGGGGGGTATGGACTTGGGAGGTCTCCAGCTGACACCAATTTGAAGATAGCATCCCAGGCATCAGAGGACAAGTCTAGCAGGGCTGGGTGGGGGTCTTGAGGAAAGGGTGTAGCCCACATCTTGAGGCTATAGGCACCATTGTGGGAAAGGACACAGATCTGCATCTCCAGTGGGCTTGAGTCTGGGCTTGTGAGCTTCTGGTCTGTGAATACCTATGGTGTTTTTCATCTGTGAGGCACAGGATGCCCCTGCCAATGTGAAGCCTCTGGAGAGGGTGATGGGATGGGTGGGGCTGGGAAACCACACCTCCTCCAGTGGACCCTGAGTGCCACCCTTTACAGTGGCTGCTGGAGTCCTGTTCCGTTTAACCTACTATAGTTTTGGAGGGCTCTTGCAAGAGACAGTAGTGAAAAATCATTGGAGGTATGAAAAGCCCTGAGCCCTGCTTTCTTCTCAGCCAAGAACACAGTGGTGCGTGGCCTGGAGAACGTGGATGCGCTGGAGGGCGGCGAAGCCCTGTTTGAGTGTCAGCTGTCCCAGCCCGAGGTGGCCGCCCACACCTGGCTGTTAGATGACGAGCCTGTGCACACCTCGGAAAACATGGAGGTGGTCTACTTTGAGAATGGCCTGCGGCACTTGCTGTTGCTCAAAAACCTGAAGCCACAGGACAGCTGCCAAGTGACTTTCCTGGCAGGGGATGTGGTCACATCTGCATTCCTCACCGTGAGAGGTACTGAGGGAGGGCATGGTTGGGTAGATGGGGCTCTTCACCAGGAGGCTGAGCTGCAGGCAGAGGTGGTAGTGAAGGGGGTCGTCTTAGAAGGTGATTCTCTGAGGTCTCGCCATCGAAGCCTGTGCAGGACAGGAAGGATGCTGGATTTGAGTTCCTTCCACGGGACCATTATCGCAGTGGAACTCAGTAGGATGGAAGGACTGGCATCTGAGATGGGAGCCACAGGTGGGAGAGTCATTTCCAGGGTGAGATTCTATTGCTGCTCCTCAGGAGTGGAGACTCCATTGAGAAAGATGACAGCCCTTTCAACAAAGGCTCTACCTGCCTGGGGGAGTCAGGTGTCAGCTCTCCAGACTCTTCCCATTGGCTGGACCTCCTTGGTCTACAGGGATTTAGGGGCACTGGGCTGGGGAGTGGCATAGGAAATAGGAGACACCCTCCTACCAGCCCTCCCTGAAATCTCTGAGGCCCTGGTGGCTACCAGAGCAATGGGACTGGGACTGCAGGTGAGGGCTGTTGGCCTCCTGGACTCTCCTTCCTGGGCCAGGAGAATCTGGTGGATCAGTCTGAGACACCTCCAACTTGAGGAGAAGTTGGGGGAGGGCTTTGTAAGGGTCAGAGGCCTTGCATTTCTCTCCCAGATCACCCCTCCTGCCAATGCTCATCCATCCTGCTCCCCACAGGCTGGCGCTTGGAGGTCCTAGAGCCCCCACAAGATGCATCTGTGAGGGCTGGCATGCAGGCCTCCTTCACGTGCACACTCAGTGAGGCAGTGCCTGTGGGCGAGGCCACTTGGTACATCAACGGAGCTGCCGTCCAACCTGATGACACTGACTGGATGGTCACCGCAGATGGCAGCCACCATGCCCTGATGCTGAGCAATGCCCAACCCCAACATGCAGGAGAGGTCACATTTGCAGCACGTGATGCCGTGGCCTCTGCACGCCTCTCTGTGTTGGGTGAGTGGGTGGCAGAGGTCCCTCCCCTATAGTTTGGGCCTGGGGCACACCTGACCCCTCTCCTCCGACTCAGATGGGCGACCATTCAGAGCTGGCTTCTGTGCAGTTCCATTAGACCCTACGAGCCTGAGGATAGTGGCTGCAGTAGCTCCTGCCACAGGTCCAGGAACACTCTCTGAGGCCCCTTGAGAGTCTTTTCTAGCCTCTCTCTTTGCCTAGTGTATATCTAACCCCAGCTCTTGAGGGGAAGGGTAAAAAGAAATAAGATCCTCCAGTCCCAATGCCTGCCCTTCGTGGTGGGTGCCGAGATGCACAAACACAACCCCATCGAGGCTTCACCAGCTTCCCTTGCTCCCCAAAGCAGTCTGCACCACTGGGTTCAGGGTCCTACAGGACTCATAAGGGAGTCTATCCTGAAGTATATGCCATGTTTAGTATTGGACCTCAGTGACTTCTGGAAGGACTTCAGATTCCAGTGTGTGTGCTAACCTGCTCTCTTCCACACAGCTCTCCCTGACCCCCCTGAAGACGCTGAGGTGGTGGGTCGTAGTGGCCATTCTGTGACCCTGTCCTGGGTGGCTCCCATGAGCGATGGTGGCGGTGGTCTGTATGGTTATCGTGTGGAGATGAAGGAGGCGTCCACAGGCCAGTGGAAGCTGTGTCATGAGCTGGTGCCTGGGCCAGAGTGTGTGGTGGATGGCCTGGTCCCCGGCGAGACCTACCGCTTCCGAGTGGCAGCTGTAGGTCCTGCAGGTGCTGGGGAACCTGTACATTTGCCCCAGATGGTCAAGCTAGGTGAGTTACTACTGCTCTCAGTCCACAAGAGTGTCCAGCTGCACGAGCTGGAGGGAGGGAGCTCTTTAGGGTTGGCTGGTGACCCTGGAATCCATCGTGGCTGATATGGCTTATCTTCTGTGAACACTGTTTTCTTTTTTTTTTTCAGCAGAGCCAATGGAACCAGTCCCAGCCCCAGTCCCAGCCCCAGCCTCAGCCCCAGTCCCAGCTCCAACCTCAGCCCCAGTCCCAGCTTCAACCCCAGCCCCAACCCCAACCCCAGAGACACGTCAGGCAGTGGTTGGTGAGGATGTGTGTCTGGAGTTGGAAGTTGCAGCTGAGGCTGGTGAGGTCGTCTGGCACAAGGGAACAGAGCGCATCCAGCCCAGCGGACACTTTGAGGTCCTCTCTCAGGGACAGCGGCAGATGCTAGTGATCAAGGGTTTTAGGACAGAAGACCAAGGGGAGTACCGCTGTTGTCCCACCCGGGGCCCACCCTCCTCAGGGACAGCCACTTTTAATGGTGAGTCTGAGCTCTGGGGTTGGATGCTGTGGGAGTGGGGAAGAGTTGATTTGGATTTTCTTCTTGATGTGCTCTGGACCCAAGGCTGAATGAATCCTTCCCAAGACTCCATGTGATGTGCAGAGAAACCAAGGCTTGGCCAGGCCAGGCAGGTCTCGTGTGATTGAACTGTGCTGTAGGCCAGCCTCCTGTCCCCAAGTAGGATTGGTGGTGGAATTTCTTAAGTCCTGGGACTCCTGCCCACAGGAATTCTGAGACTTCTTCTGAAGCTCCTTGTAGTCTCTTCTCAGTCTGCTCTGCCTTCCAAGGCACCCTCACATACCGATACTGTCTGCACCCTGACCCACCCCTGCTGAGTATCATCCTTGAGAGGCTCCCTCTGCACCAGGCACTTTGACCCTCTTCTGCTTCCCTGTGCCTGAGGTCCTACCCACACTGAGTCTCCTCTCCCTTGTCCCATGCTCCCAGAACTTCTATTGGTCTAACTCAGCCCTCCTTCCCAGAGCCCCTGTGTGTTATGTATATCTCTTCCACACACTGTCTTCTGAGCCACATGCTGTACTGGGGTCTCCTCCTCTCATGTTCTGAGCCTGCCCCATTGTGAGCATATCCTCTCTGTGCAGTGCTAATGTCCCTGCGAGCCTGGGCATCTGTACCAGCAGCAGGGCTGAACAGGTGGAAATACATCTAATTTTATTTTGCTGAGCGATTCCCTGTCCTGGTTGAGTGACTGTGTGCCCCTTGCAGGGGGTAGACTGAAGGGGAGCGAAAGTGAGGGTGGGGAGCTGGGCCTTGGAGCATCTCAGAACAGATAAGGTTCCTGGTGCAATATGGAGAGCAGAGGTTCAGAAGACCACATCCAGGCCGTACCCCATCCAGCAGTGAAGGCAGGTGTGGGGCTGCAGCTCTTTCTGACCTCACCCACTGACTGCCCTGTTGCTCTCCTCAGTGGTCATGACCTCTGGGGATGAGGTCCCCACACAGCCCAGCCTGCCCCCCGAGGCAGCCCAGGAGGGTGACCTGCATCTGCTTTGGGAGGCCCTTGCCCGGAAGCGCCGCATGAGTCGGGAGCCCACACTGGACTCCATCAGTGAACTGCCCGAGGAGGACGGCCGCGTGCAGCATCCACGGCAGGAGGCAGAAGAGACAGCCCCGGATTTCTCTGAGGGCTACTCCACAGCTGACGAGCTAGCGCGTACAGGAGAGGCTGATCTCTCACACACCAGCTCTGACGATGAGTCCCGGGCTGGCACCCCTTCCCTAGTTACCTACCTCAAGAAGGCTGGGGGTCCTGGGATCTCACCCCTGGCCAGCAAGGTGAGCCTCCTAGTTGGCCTGCAGGAGAGGGTTGGGGGAGGTCTCAGATATTGCCCATCCATTTCTGTGCCTTAATCCCATAACTTATCTACCTATTCATCCATCTCAATACCATCCACCTGTATATACATAGTCTTACCATCCTAACATCCATCAACTGACCTATCATTCACTCTCCCCCATCCTTGTATCTGTCCATCTGTCCATCTATTCATTCTCTACTCACCATCATTCCATTTGTATATCAGTCTCTCCACCCATCCAACCCTACATCCGTCCATCCGTCTGCCTACTTGTCCACTCATCTGTCACTCCTGCACCTGTTGAACAGTTTGGTCACTTACCCATCGGCCTGTCCCCACCCTTCTGTCCATGCATCTACTATCCATACCTCCTGGACTTATTTTCTGGCTTATCCGTTTATGTTCCCATCTGTTTGCCCAGGCATCCATCTCTCCGTCGTCCACTCCTCCAGCTTCACTTGTTCTTCCCCTCACTCACCCATTTATTCACCATCCCCCATTTGCAGTTCATTTGCTCATCACTCCTGTATTTGCTCACCGGCTCATTTACTTTTCTCCTGACTTACGTCCCCACCCATCTATCCAACTGTCCTTCCATCCGTTCATCCTCCCACTACCTGCTCAACCTCATAGCCAGCTGCCTGCCTATTTTTTTCTTGTATTCACCATTCACCTCCCCATTTACTTACTAAACAGTTACAGCTTTTCCCTAAAGAGATGGGCCTGGCCTTTCTGGTGTTCCCCACGGTGCTGTTGGTCCCCATCTGGGTCACTGCCTACTGGTATTTCTAGGACAAGCATTTGCTTTGGGGAGCAGATGAAGCAGGGGTTCAGCCAGCACCTGGGCAGCCACTCCGCTGGAGGCAGATGGAGTGCCGGAGGGGTACTGGGCCTGGAGTGTTATTGGGCTTCACTTCCTAGCCTTGCTCTGACCTCACATCCTGTGTCCACAGCATGCAGCCCAGGTCGCTACCTCCGTGAAGCCACAAAAGCAGCAGGAGCAAGGAGTGTCTGTGGGCTCACTGCCGGGAGACTTGAGTGCAGCTGACTTGAAGGATCCATCCCTGGACAAGGCAGCTGTGAAGATCCAGGCTGCCTTTAAGGGCTACAAAGTACGGAAGGAGATTAAGCAGCAAGAAGGGCCTGTGTTCTCCCAGACGTTTGGGGACACAGAGGCACAGACTGGGGATGTGCTGCGCCTAGAGTGTGTGGTGGCCAGCAAGGCTGATATGCGGGCCTGTTGGCTGAAGGACGGCATAGAGTTGACGGACGGGCGGCACTACCACATAGACCAGCTCAAGGATGGCACCTGCTCTCTGCTGGTCACTGGTCTGAGCACCACCGACACTGGCCGGTACACCTGTCAGGTGAGCACCAAGTTCGGCCATGTGAGCCACAGTGCCTGCGTGGTGGTCAGTGGGACAGAGAGTGAGGCTGAGAGCTCATCAGGAGGTGAGCTGGACGACGCCTTCCGGCGGGCAGCACGGCGCCTGCACCGGCTCTTCCGCACCAAGAGCCCAGCTGAGTTTTCAGAGGAGGAACTCTTCGTCAGCGCTGATGAAGGCCCCGCAGAGTCAGAGGAGCCCGCAGACTGGCAGACATACCGAGAGGATGAAAACTTTGTGTGCATTCGTTTTGAGGCACTTGAAGAGGCCCGCCGGGCAGTCACCCGCTTCCAAGATATGTTTGCCACCATGGGCATCCGGGTAGAGATCAGCCTGGGAGAGCAGGGACCCCGGGGAGTGGAGATGCGCATTGGCAAGGTGGCTCCCACTGTCACCCCTGCGGTGCTGCTAGCCAAGACACCTGGCCTGCACACTTCAGATGCTGGTGAGCTGTGGGCTACAGTGGCCTGGGGTGGGGGTGGCGGGGCTTGTCCTGAGATAGGGTAGAGGGAGAAGAGGATGGGGGCTGAATGAGGCAGAACCAGAAGGGAGCTCTGATTGGTTGTCCCCCAGGCTATGGAGGAACATGGCAAAGACACAACTTTGGGGTTAGACAGTTGATTGTGAACCTCAGTCTTATCTTTCACTAGCAGTGTGTGCTGAGGTCCATTCTGTATGGGAGTTTCAGTGTCAACTACTGGAAGTAAGACAACCTCACCGCGTACATGAGTCTCTCCCAGGCCACCAGGGGGTTATAATGAATGACCCTCAGTGCTGTGTCTTGAGACTTCTCCCTAGTTTAGGGTACCTGAGGTTTAAACTTCAAGCCTGTGAATCCTTTCTGTCTTCACTCCTCTGCCTCACTGGGAACCAAAAGAAACTTCTAAGAGAAGGATGGAGAGAAGCTCAGGGTGTCTAGCTGTGGGGTTTAGGGAACCTCTTCTAGGAAAGCCTGCTGTGTCACACACACCACCCTCTGGTGGCAACCTGCATGTGTGTGGTATCTGCATGTATGGGCATTCCAGGGTTAACTCTCTGTACCCTCTGCCTGCCTGTGCTAGCCCCAGTGTTCCTGACCGAGCTGCAGAACCAAGAAGTGCAGGATGGATACCCCATAAGCTTTGACTGCGTGGTAGCAGGCCAGCCTGTGCCCAGTGTGCGCTGGTTCAAGGACGGGAAGCTGCTGGAAGAGGACGACCATTACATGATCAACGAGGACCAACAGGGTGGTCACCAGCTCATCATCATGGCTGTGGTGCCAGCAGATATGGGTGTCTACCGCTGCCTGGCAGAGAACAGCGTGGGAGTCTCCTCCACTAAGGCTGAGCTTCGTGTAGAGCGTGAGTGCTGGACTGAGCTGCGTGTCTCCTGGGTGGCCTGGGTGTGGTCTGACCACCTCCCAAAGACTCTGCCTCCTAATACCAATACCACTCTGGTTATTTTTTTTACATTGTGTGTGTGTGTGTGTGCGCGCGCGTGCATGCGTGTGTGTGTGTGCACGCGTGTGCATATATGTGTGTCTGTGTGTGTGCCATGATACTTGCTTGGCATTCAGAGGACAATTTGTGAGAGTTGGTTCTCTCCTCCCACCATGTGGGTTCCCAGGATTGAACTCAGGTTGTTAGACTCGGTGCAAGCACCTTTACCTGCTGAGCCATCTGGCCAACATTAATGTTTTAACATGTGCGTTTGTGGGACACAAACATTGGATGTGTAACAGCATAACCGCAGAAAAATCTAGTCTCTCTTACTATATCCTGGCCAGAAAGTCCCCAGCTTATTGGTTTTGAGTCCAGTATCTCTTTAACCCCTCATGGTATTGTAAGATGGAATTGGAGGTCCTGCCTGTGCTCTTGTAAGTCATGGAGATGGCAAATTGTGTGACGCCTGTAGTTTGTTGGGTCAAAGAGGCCTGCAATTAGTTAGAGCCTGGAAGTGTTGGCCTGGTCACGGGAGGGTACGCGCAGCTGTTGCCCTTCTCTAAGCTGAGTACAGTAGCTCCCTGCAAGGTTGCACGGTCAGAGCCTCATACAGCCAAGGCGGCCCTGGCGCACTGTGCTTTAGGTCTTGTCCCTGAGTCACGCTTTCTTCTCCAGTGACCAGCACAGACTATGACACCGCAGCAGATGCTACTGAGACCTCATCGTACTTCAGCGCCCAGGGATACCTGTCCAGGTGGGGTCCCAGGATCTCTGAGGAGGCAGCCATGCCCTGCTGCCTGGGGCAGGGAGTCAGGGTCCTTGGATTGACAAGTCAAATCTTGGGGACTTCCACCAGGCCCTGGTGGCTCTGCTTCCTCTGTCCCACAATTAAGGAAACTTTGGGATCCCTCCATGTCTGATCTCACTCCTGGGACCCTCCTGCCTTGAACCTTCTGACTTGTTGCTTTATGGGCGCTCCCTTGTTTGTCCTTCCTGACAGCCGGGAGCAAGAGGGGACCGAGTCAGATGAGGGGCAGCTTCCCCAGGTGTTGGAGGAGCTAAAAGACCTCCAGGTGGCCCCTGGTACATGCTTGGCCAAATTCCAGCTCAAGGTGAAAGGTGAGGAGCTGGTGAGGAAGTGGCACTGCCTCACTTAACAGAGACCAAGTCCTACCAGCCACAGTTGGGAGGGGACCCCAGCCAGCATGGCTGGTCATGTGTGTGTCCTTTCTCCATAAGGAGGCCAGCACCCTTTGGTCTCTGAGGGACCTCTGCTCAGGGTCTTCCATCATCACGACCACCTGCCTTTGTGTCCCCAGGCTATCCAGCCCCCAAACTGTACTGGTTCAAAGATGGCCAGCCGCTGACCACATCTGCCCACATCTGCATGACTGACAAAAAGACCCTGCATACCTTGGAGATTGTCTCAGTTACCCTGGAGGACAGCGGCCAGTATGCAGCCTATATCAGCAATGCTGTAGGTGCTGCCTATTCATCGGCCTGGCTGCTAGTCCGAGGTGGGTGCCCAGAACGACTGGACAGAGCTGACCCGCAAGCCCTATCAGACTTGGGTCCAAGGCTCTGAGGTCATTGCTCCAGTGCGAGCAGAGACTCAGGTGGCCAGAAGTCAGCCCTGCAGGGAACAGGTGGCTATAGTGGCCTTGAGGCTCCTTCTTCCTGAACACGGGAAGTGAATTCCAAACTTGAACCAAACCTATCTTGCTAGGAGGGACCCAGTGCTACCTGTGGCCTCTTCTGCCAGATCTTGAAAGAGTGGTTCCCTAAGATGCTGGGTTGTTCCCGTGCTCATGCATTTGGTTGCAGATAAAGGCCACAGGTCTGTGGAAGCTGTGGGTAACAAGAACTGATAACAGTATGTTATCTATCAGGTCTGTGTGACCTGTGGCCATCCTCATGCTGAGTGGTGACTCCCATAGCTCTCTGACTAAGGTTTCAAGAGGTTTGGGTATCTTTGCCCTGGGAGTGGAGCTGCCAGGGCAACTCGGCACCATGTATGGGATTAGAGATCAGAGTACTTATGAGCGCTGAGTGTCTGACTCTCTCTGTGTTTTCAGGTCCCAGTGAACCAGAAGAGAAGCCAGCATCAGGTGAGATAGCCCCAGATGGGCACAAGAGGGTGGTAGACCCTGGACAGGAAGCCAGAATGGATGAACCTGGGGCTGGCTGTTGTGGAAGTGTGGATGGTCAGTGTGCATAGGATTCAGGGGATCCCCTGGGATTAGGACAGTGGGGTGGGGTGGGTTTCTTTTATGTCAGGGGGTCCTTATGGGTTGGCCGTGTCATTCCAGATGTGCATGAGCAGCTGGTGCCACCCCGGATCCTGGAGAAGTTCACCCCCAAGAAAGTGAAAAGGGGCTCCAGCATCACCTTTTCAGTGAAGGTGGAAGGTGAGGCAGCTCTCCCGGAGAGGCTGACAGCCAGCCACATACTGCCTGTCCCTGGGGGTGGGCCCAGTTCCTGGTGGGGGTCATCTCTATTACGGATGGACTCACTGCCGTCTGTCCCTCAGGACACCCAGCCCCCACTGTGCATTGGCTCAAGGAGGAGGCAGAGAAGGGAGTGCTGTGGATTGGCCCCGATACCCCTGGCTACACCATGGCCAGCTCTGCCAAGCAGCATAGCCTGGTCTTGCTGGACGTGGGTCGACAGCACCAGGGCACCTACACGTGCATTGCCACCAACGCTGCCGGCCAGGCGCTCTGCTCTGCCAGCCTGCATGTCTCTGGCTGTGAGTGAAGGGTCAGGGGGTAGGCAGGTACATATGAATAGGAGGTGACCCAGAGCTGGGCAGTGCAGGCTCATGGACTTCTTAGGGCATGTGGAAGTTCAGCGTTTGTATTTCTCATCCTTCTATGGTATCAGGACAACTCCAGAGCACGTCCGGCCTCACTGGTGCAGGGGAGTTTGGTGTGGGGCTTCAGAGTCTCTCAAGTCCAGCACTCACCCTGCTCTGTATGTGGGGACGGGTCTCTAGGGTGAGCTGAGTTCTCTGCTCCAGAGCCTTGCTCAGTCCCCCGTGGGCTGGCATTATGAGGGTAGACTCATATCCATGGTTACCATTGAGGTGACCATGGTCAGGAGCAGGACAGTACCATTTCAGAAAAGTGCCTGCTCAGGGCTCGGAGAACAAAGTCTAGGTTCCTGGGGGCAGCTCAGATGTCCTGAGTATGTCTGAACCTGAAACTTCAGAGTCCAGGACTTCATACTGATGGCTCTCTGCTCTCTTGACAGTAGCCAAGGAAGAAGAGCAGGAGAGAGTAAAAGAGGCCCTCATTTCTTCCTTCTTGCAAGGGTGAGTGGATGCTATCCAAGGCCCTGGGGCCAAGATCACAGAATAGGTCTGGGAACTGGGTTCAGGATAGCTATGCTGGTGGAGATCGCCCTGTCCTGCCAATAGACCAGTTCTGGCCTTCACAGGGTGTGCACTTGGGATACCTCCTGTTTCTTACCATGCCTCAGTTTCCCCAGCATAGAATGAGGGTCTCCCAGGGTCCCTCTGATGTGGAGATGATGACTGGTATCCTAGACCAACTGTGGAAGGTGGGAGACAGTGGTAACTCCTACCTCAGGCCTCTCAGGATGCCCCTGTCTCCACAGGACAAGCCAAGCTGTCTCAGCCCAGATGGCGGAATCTGCAGGTTTTACTGATCTTGCTGGGCAAAGGAAAGGTACAGGTGGGATGGGCACTCTGAGCACCCTTCACCCCGAGCCAGGCCAGGTGAAAGGGACGCCGCTGGCAACGGTGCTGGACCAGTGGTCTCCTGCTTTGGTTGGAGTCAGAGCCATTTATGACCTCTATAGATCTGGGAGCCTATGGGATCCCAAGAGAAGCCTAGCCTAGATGCAGTGCTCACATCCAGTGGGCTGTGAAGGCCAGCAAGCCAGGCAACAAGAGCAGAGGTGGCATGGGCCACCTCATACTCCAAGTCCTCCACAGCCTGATAGCCGAAGTCTGAAGCCTCTGCCGCTTTGTCCTCCCTTCTTCTCACCCTATTCCCTGTAGCCATGCTGGCCACCTGCGGCCAGTGTATCCTCTGTCCACACTATCTGCCGTTTAACTGTGCCTACTGTCCCTAGTAACTGTCTGGATCCTGGCTATGTTGTCCATTCCCCTATTGGCTGCTGTCCCTTGACTTCCCAGTGGGTACCCTACTATTCCTTAGCCACCCCTAGTGTCCCTCAGCTGCACCTACTGTGTCCTCTCTGTCTGGACTTGTTTGCTTTTGTTCTCAACCACACTGGCTGCATATTGGCTCAGACCGCAGCAAGCCTTCTGTCAATGGCTGGCCTCAACACCCTTGTCCTAGAGGCTAGTCTCCTTTTCAGACCCCAGCACCATTAGGAAGCCTAGTCTCGTGTGCCTGGCATCCCTCAGGGCTAAAACTGAGCCTGGAGTGTAGGGGGTACTCAGTAGACACCAGGGGAGGATGGTTGATTAAGGGTCACTTTTGCCACCCCAGGGGAGTCCCTGGTGGCTGACGAGGCCCATGGTCACCTGTCCCTCGCTGAGGTGGGCACAGAAGAGTTCCTGCAGAAGCTCACCTCACAGATCACCGAGATGGTGTCGGCCAAGATCTCACAGGGTGAGGCGCTAGTGCGTGTCCCGAGGGGGCGGTGGAGCCAAGTGCTCTCTAGCAGAGGTGGAGGCTCTCCTGCCTCCATGATCTAGAAAATGGCTATTGGGGGGCATCACCACCCTTGTGCCTATCCAGCCAAGCTCCAGGTGCCTGGAGGCGACAGCGATGAGGAGTCCAAGACGCCATCTGCCTCTCCTCGGCACGGCCGGTCTCGTCCTTCCTCCAGTGTTCAGGAATCATCCTCAGAGTCAGAGGATGGGGACTCCCGTGGTGAGGTTGGTGGGTCAGGACTGTTGAAGAACATTCTGGGGAGGGGACTCCTTGAGGGAAGGTATAGGGATGAGAGGTACAGGGGCAGGATCCCAGGAAGGAAGTCTTAGAAAACGAGTGCACCATAGGCCCTCAGGAAATGTGTTCCTGGCTTGAGGGCAGGAACTGGTGAGGAGCTGGGTCCATTCCCCAGGGATCCCTGGAGACTGCTTCTCCTGAGTCCTCCTCACTCCTTCTCCCCTGCCCTGCTCCCTTTCCTTCTCCCACCCCCCTCTCCCTCTGGTGTAGCAGGCACCCTGTAAGGTCCCAGGCAGCAGGTGGAAAGGTAATAGGATGTGAACAAGTAGTATAGGCAGCTCCAGCTAGAGACCCTGAGGGTACAGTGCTTTCTTTCGGGGGAAGATAAGGGAGAACATCCACATTCCTGCCGTTTGTGTGGGATTGGGAACCAGTGTCTGCACTAAATGTCCCCAAGATTCCTGTCCTGCATTCTGGGACTTGACAGGTTTGGCTGATACCTTCTTGGGATTCCTGACTCAGCCTCTTCCCCAGGGTTTTGGGAGACTTCTCATCTTCCCTTCTCTGGTGGCTACCAGGGGTATCGATAGGCTAGGTCTGCCAACCCCCCCAACTCATTTCCTCTCTCTGCCCAATCAGATCTTTGACATCTACGTGGTCACAGCTGACTATCTGCCCCTGGGGGCGGAGCAGGATGCCATCATTCTGAGAGAAGGCCAGTATGTGGAGGTCCTTGATTCGGCCCATCCTCTGCGCTGGCTTGTACGCACCAAGCCCACCAAATCCAGCCCTTCTAGGCAGGGCTGGGTGTCGCCTGCCTACCTGGACAAGAGGCTCAAGGTACTTGGCTGGGAAACGCAGGGAAGAGGGTCTTCAGGTCACCAGCCCAGAGGACTCTGGCATTGTCGTTCCCATTTGGAGGCTAGGAGCCCTCAGCCTCTACAGGGGCAGAGCCAGGGCCCAGCCCACCTCTGACAGACACATGTTTCTCACCAGCTGTCTCCTGAGTGGGGGCCCACCGAGGCCCCCGAGTTCCCCGGGGAGGCCGTGTCTGAGGATGAGTACAGAATGAGACTGAGGTGAGTTTCTGTGGAGCCTTCCCTGGCTGGCCCACTGCCCATGGAGACCTGTTGCCTGCCTCTTTCAGGGTCCGAATGGAGTTCTGACCATTTTATGGGGGCCTGTGAATACCAACTCTACACTGGGGATGGGCGGAGGTCGAGAGCAGAGTGGACACCAGTTTGACGCTGATTCCTGCAGCTGGCCTCTCATGGCCTTTGCCAGATTAATTCTGTGGGGGGCGTGGTAGTCATGTGGAGGAGTGGTTCCTCACGGGTACCCCTCATCCCCTCTCTGAAAGTTGACAGAGGGGTTCTGGTAGCAAGAAGTGCCCAAATCTAGCAGTTGAGGGAATGGGGCTACGAGAGAGTCGGCATTCCTGTAACAGTGCTATTCCCAGGTCCTTGACAGGGGCAGGAGCCTGTGGCCACTGGAGCCTCCAAGTGCCCCGTAATGGCTTCTGCTCCTGCCAGCTCTGTCATCCAGGAGTTGCTGAGCTCAGAGCAGGCTTTTGTGGGCGAGCTGCAGTTCCTCGAGAACCACCACATGAAGCACCTGGACCTATCTCCCCGTGTGCCTACAGCGGTGGCCAGCCAGAAGACAGTTATCTTTCGTAATGTGCAGGACATCAGCCGTTTCCACAGCAGGTAGGAGGGTGGGACTGCATACAGGCACATGTGTCTGTGAGCACCCAGCTCCTACTTGCAGGCCAGGCCTCATGGTGGGGGGGCAGGAATGGAGGAAGGGGAGAGCCTGTACTAGTGTGTCACTAGGCAGACCTTCCCCTTTCTGAGTATCTGGCTCATGCAGGATGAAGCCTGCAGTATACCTGCCTCTGACAAGTGTGTGCACAGCCATAAGCATGTAGATTTTCATGTGCAAACACACACACATACACGCACACATGTGCATACATGTGTATAGGCATAGCTGCCACATTATGCATGCACATGTGCTTGATGTGGATATGCATATTTGCACACACATGCAAACTCATGCTTACATCCCTGCTCAAGGATATACATAGCATTTCGCATCCTGTACATATATATGCCTCATAGCATACATGCTAA
>LOJH01000187.1:8763-50626 GCA_001685095.1 Ellobius talpinus | reverse complement strand
ATATATATATGTATGCGCCTGTACTGAGATTCATGCACACCAGAAATGTGCACACCACATTGCACATAGACAATGTCTGTACATGTATGTGTTCACATTTGTACGTGTTTTTGTGTATAGGCATGTATACTTTCAGAAAATCTGCATATGTATGCACCCACATATGAATGCTATTGTACATGTGCACACATGATATATGTCGTACTTGTGCATGGGCAGATGGGAACACAACTATGCACTTCTTGCACACATAACTCAACATACTCTCTCACAGGGCTCAGGCCCTGGTAAGGATTCTGGCCTTCTAGAGAAGGCCTGGACTGGTAGGTGGAGGGAGGTGCTGACACTGTCCCCTTCGTGGCAGCTTCTTGAAGGAGCTGCAGTCCTGTGACACTGACGATGACGTGGCCATGTGCTTCATCAAAAACCAGGAGGCCTTTGAGAAGTACCTTGAGTTCCTGGTGGGCCGCGTGCAAGCTGAGTCCGTGGTTGTCAGCACCCCGGTCCAGGAGTTCTACAAGGTGCTTCCTGTCTGTCACAAGGCCACCCACCCTGCTTGCTCCTAGACCTTAGCTCTTGTCCAAATGCCCTCTGAGGTGTAGATCTGATGGTCCACATGGCCAGCCCAAGCTTGTCTCCCTTAATCCACATCACTGCCTGCCCACCAGCTGCCTGAACCCTGGCTTAGTGGGAAATGCTAGTAGGAGTACCCACAACTTTGTACTCCTCAGTCATTACTTAAGCTGCCCAAGCCCTATGCCGCCACCAGTGAGATGGTAACCCAGTGACCCTCGTCCAGGGCTATGTGTGTCAGCACCCTTGGTATCATCCTCTAGTTCTCAGGGGCCATAGCCGTGCCTGGGGAGTTCAGGGCCGTGCCTACAACACCCCTGCAGTGACTCTAGCCACCAAGAGACCACGCATTCATGCACAAAACCACTTTTGTGGCTCCTACAGAAATATGCAGAAGAGACACTGTCAGCCAAGGACCCCACTCAGCCACCCCCACCTCCACTTCAGCACTACCTGGAGCAACCAGTGGAGCGGGTGCAGAAATACCAAGCCTTGCTGAAGGTGATATGCTCCAGCCTCGTTTGTACAGGCTGCACCTGTTGAGGGAGGGGGAGTCCTGGGTTCTGAGCATCCTGGATCCATGACTCTTGGCCCTCACCCCAGGAACTAATCCGCAACAAGGCCCGCAACCGGCAGAACTGCGCGCTGCTGGAGCAGGCCTATGCTGTGGTGTCTGCCCTGCCGCAGCGCGCCGAGAATAAGCTGCATGTGTCACTCATGGAGAACTATCCTGGAACTCTGGAGGCCCTGGGAGAACCTATCCGCCAGGTGGTGCCCTGGGATGCTGGGGGTGGGGCCCTGTAGGAGGCTTTTGGAGGTGGGAGCCTGTAGATGACTTCATGATTTCGGTGGGGAGCTGGATACTTGGCTGTCATGGGGGAGGCTTGGTTGACCAGAGTCCATTCACACCTCTAGGGCCACTTCATAGTATGGGAGGGGGCACCAGGGGCCCGGATGCCTTGGAAGGGCCACAACCGGCATGTCTTCCTCTTCCGAAACCACCTGGTGATCTGCAAGCCCCGGAGAGATTCTCGAACCGACACCTTCAGCTACGTGTTCCGGAACATGATGAAGGTCTGTATGTGCAGGGGCTGCTGAGGGCTCTGTAGGCCAAGTGGCTGTGCCATGGGTGGAGTCCCGTTTGCCTCTCAGGCTTCGGTGTGGGTGCTGGTGGCTAGTCCCTTGGCCAGTGTGTCCCTCCTGGGTCATCCCACATCATCTGAGCATGGTCACATCCTCTCTACTGATTTCCTCTCCCCACAGCTGAGTAGCATTGATCTGAATGACCAGGTAGAGGGGGATGACCGTGCCTTTGAGGTGTGGCATGAGCGGGAGGACTCTGTGCGCAAATACCTGCTCCAGGCACGGACCGTCATCATCAAAAACTCATGGGTGAAGGAGATCTGTGGCATCCAGCAACGCCTGGCCCAGCCTGTATGGCGTGAGTGTCCTTTGGTGGGCCACAGTGGTCAAGATTGGATGGGTACATGACCCTTAACCCTAGGTGTCCAGCTGGGCTGCACCCAGGCTGTGGGGACCCTGAGTCTCAGGTAGTGGGGTGACACTGACTTGGCCTTTGCCTACTGGGCACGAGGGGGTGCTTTTGGGAGCAGAGGGCTCCACTCTCTCCTGTCAACTCTGGGTGGGGTATAAGGACTGCACCGTCACTGGGAAATCCAGGTGGAGTATCAGGTTACCCCCAATTAGGGAGAGGAAACACTTGGGGACATCACAGGGAGTTCCCACATGAAGGCCCTAAGATCAGGACATCCATCTGGATTCTGCAAGATGTGGGGGAATCTTGTAACTTGGACCAGATTCCTCAGCCAGACCAAAAACATATCATCCAAACCATACGTTTTAAAAAATTAATTAATTTAATTAATTAGCCAAGTGGTGGTGGTGCATACCTTTAATCCTGGCACTTGGGAAGCAGAGGCAGATGGATCTCTGTGAGTTCAAGATCAGCCTGGCCTCTAGAGTAAGTTCCGGGACAGCCAGAACTGTTACACAGAGAAACCGTGTCTCGAAAAAAAATTAATTGACTTTTGGTGGTATATACATGTGTATATACATGTATGTACACATGTATGTTGGTATGTGAGCCCGTGTACATGTGCTGGAACCAGAGGAGGACATCAGGTGTTCTGCTCAATCACTCTCTGCTGGGAGTTCTCCCTGAATCTGGAGCTTACGTTTTAGAGGGAGGCTGTCTAGCCAATGAGCTCCAGGGATCTGCCTGTATCTTCCTCCACAATGCTAGGAATACAGGCACACGAGGCTACAGCCTCATGTGGATGATGGGGCTGCAAACTCAGGTCCCAAACTCTTTATTTTACTATAGTCCCTACCCCTTTCCCCTCTGTATCCAGTTTGCCTCACTCGCCTTTGATTCTACGTTGGGACTGCAGATGGTAACAGTCACACTGCTGAACATGGAGTCCTAATATTGGGTGGGATAACCTGCCAGGGTGTGTGCAATTGAGACGGCAGGCCTGGCCTGTACACATAACATGAGGACCTCCTTATGTATCCTCAGGTCCCCCTGATTTTGAAGAGGAACTGGCTGATTGTACCGCTGAGCTGGGCGAAACAGTCAAGCTGGCATGCCGAGTGACTGGCACCCCTAAGCCTGTTGTCAGCTGGTACAAAGGTACCCGGGGATGAGGGTATCCAGCCTTACTGTGGGGTGCTGGCTCTGCAACAGGGAAGGACCTCTTGAGAATGTAGGCTCTGTCCAATGGTCCATGAGGCCTGAGAGGCAGGAGACAGGACAAGAAGATGGTCAAGAGGATGATGATGTAGGGTAGGGGACAGGTGATGGACCGATAAATAAACCTAAAGCCAGATAGTGTTGTGGCTACCCAGAGGACTAGTGGCTTGGGGCAATGACAAAAGACAAAGCAGCCCTCTGAGATAACAGATCTAAAACTTCTGCATGAGTGAGAGACAGACGTGAGGGCCTGAGTAAGCAATAGCCATGACATTGAGGAGCAGCTCTGGTCTCAAGTCACATGCCACAAGCACACAGTCACATGAGGAAGTAGAGCCATGAGGATGGAGGGGCTTGAGACAGTGTTGGGATTGAGGGGCATGATGCTCATGCCTCCCTCAGCTGTGATGGGAGGAGCCGCAAAGGGTCAGTTTCCACCCGACCTTACCACTGATGCCACCTGCACATTTGGGTTCCCTAGAACCTTTATTCCTGATATCAACTGTGGCTTGAAAGGTCCTCAAGAACACCTGCTTTTTTTAATAACTTCTTTATTGACTCTTGGGAGTTTCACATCATGCACCCCAGTTCACCTCCTGGTCCCCAGATCCTCCTCTCATCCCTGCCACCCCCATAAGGAAACAAATCAAAGTAAGCAAGGAAGTGAACAAAAGCAAAACAAAAACAAAAACACAAACCACAACAACAGAAAAATCTCTTTGGTTCTCCTTCTTTCCCATTTCTCTAGCCCCTCTTCGTTCATCCTGGTGACAGTGGAGGCTTCAGTGGGCCTTATAGTATTCCTTTGTCCCATCAGTTTTACTGGCAAATGTCAATTGCAGTGAGTCACTGGTCTGGTTCAAGGCCTCTGGTCTCTGGTGCACCATCATCACTGGGTCCTCACAGGAACTCCTCTGGGGTCTCCTGTGGCTGGCATGAGTCTTGTGGGTGTCGTTTCATAGGACCAGTCCTTTCACCAGCTCTAGCAGGTCCTAGATGGGGTAGATGCTAGGGTAGGTTAACCCCAGGCCTGGCTGTAGGCCTGCATGGTAGCCAAGCTTGTCAGACTGAGCCCCTGGGGTCACCCACCTTGGGCAAGTAGGTGGAGTCAGCTCCCCACATGCATGCCCTCAGGGTTGGTTCACCCTGACCTGTAGTGAGGGGTGAGAGGGCATTTCTCCAGTGCACAGCCACCAACTCTATTGCTGTAGTGGCCAGTGAGAGGCAAGACTAGCTTTCCCAGGGCCAGCAAAGGGTGGGGCTGGTTCAGCATAGCCCTCTGATTTCATCTTGCATGGTTCCTAGGGCCTTCTGCAGTGACACAGGCCACAGACATCCACACAGAGACCCAGCTGTAGCTGGACCACAGACCCAGATGTGGCCCATGGCAGCAGTTTGGGCCTGGGAGAAATCCTGGCTCTGGGTGGAGGGACTGGCCACTCAGGGAGCACCTGGTTTCCTGATGCCAAGTTCAGAGGCCTCCAAGAGAACCCACAATTCTGGTGCCAAGTTTGGGAATCCTCAAAGTCCTCTCACTTACAGCTGCAGGCTCACATTTCCAGGAGCCTCTTCCAGTTCAACAATTCACCCCATGGACTCACCGAAATGACCAGAGCTGTTCTGTTCAGGGTTGTATTTTACTGCAGCACAAGGGGCCAGGCTGAAGTCAGCTGGGCAGGGTCCGTGAGTTGCCATGTGTAAGTTTGTATTTATCCCTCCCAGTGTCATGTGGCCAGCTCCCTTGTCCCCCAGCATGGGTGCCTGATACAGAGAGGAACAGAGTACAGTTAGCCAGAAAGCTCACTCAAGTCTTCTAGTTCAGGATATTACCTGGGTCTGGCTCAGTGGCCATGCCTGGCTTCTCACATGGCCAACCTCAGTCTGAAGTCACATTGACACTGCCAGAACCCAGAGTGCCCACCACAGACACTGTTAATATTAGGTGTACTGTGGACTCATCATTGGCATTAGTGGGCCCATGTGTCATCTGACTTCCAGAGTCTGGAGAGATGAGGAACAGTTGGGGGGGACAGGGACGGACAACAGACCATCAGCAAGGATGAGGGCAGATGACCAGCTTGAAAGTGACCATCACTTAGAGCCAGTCCCAAGACTGAAATAAGCCTGTATGTCCACCTGCCTACCTGTGGACCACCCCATCACAGATCATACACACTGCACATACTTATATATACATGACACACATATGTAATTTGAACATTAAACCAGTACATACTGAAACATGCCACATGTATGAATATAATGCAAAAGTACACACTAGACACATACATGCCTGGATATACACTTGCATGTGTACACATACACAAAGATACAAATATATATTCATATGTATACTACACAGGTATATGGACAGACAGTACACATGCATACAAACATACTACAGACACAGGCATAGAGACTCACTAATACATATGCACAGATATAAATGCTCCACACATTTACACATGCACACATACATGAACATTGCAAATATATATGTACACAGTCATACCACACACATACACAGATGTATGTACACACAGACTTAAGGTCTAGGACAAAGACATGTTTGCTCCTGTGATACAGCGGCCAGTAGCATCCTGAAACATGCCTAGTTCTCACTGGGTGGTGGGAATAGAGGGACTGGCTCCTGATGGTGACTTGAGAGAGCTGCCCTGGGTGTCATCTCTTGGCTCTAGAGAAGGTCACTTGTGACCATTGCTCCTGGGACTGGTGGGTTCCTTCACAGCTAACTATGCAGAACCTGCCCCTTTACCCATCTCTCCAATCCACCTCCTTATGTTCAGAGGTCAAGTGTAGAAAGCAAAAACCTTCTCATAAAAACAAGTCAGAGGTCAGTTTGAACCCCTGGTGCCCCATCTCCCTTGGCTGGGTTGTTAGTGGGCAAATGAAGCCTTGTAACCAGCCCCTGCCCTTTCTTCCTATTATCCCAGTAAGGAGCCTGCAGGGGAAGAGACAGTCTTTTGGGGAGGAGGGCGCAGCTACTTTCAGTGACCCAAAAAACCTTCCAGAGGAGCATGGACCAGAGGGCATGAGGGACAGTCGGGTCCTGGAATTACTATAGTGGACGGTCATCAGATGGCAAGAGGTCCCCATGGCATCACGTGGCTCATGCTGGCCACAAGGCCACACTCACTGATCAGAAACAATATGTCTGGTTTCATGAGACCGCCTGCCAGGGTAGGGTGTAGGTACCCCATATGATGTGACCATGCTCTCTGTAGACTTGGAGAGCATCTCTCAGTAGCCTTCTGTCTGGTGTGAGCATAGCTTTGGTTCTGCCTAGCTGGTGGTGTTGTGTTGTAATGGCTCCATCCAAGAGTCCTGGTGGTCTGGGTTAGGTGTCCTCAATCTTTCAGGTGTTTATTTGATTTATGCTTTGTGGCCCCAAAGAGGGACTCCTTTAACCTGCCTCTAGCTGTTTACATGGCAAAACAGCTGGCTCAGTAAGGATGTAATGGTCTTCACTAAGGAGAGCAGCATGGGGCAGAGCTACAAGAATGGCTTTGCCCACTAAACAGAGGATGGCATCTCTGCCCAGTTGCAGAGCTCGGTCTGTGTGCTGATGACTTTCTGCTTATCTGGACAATGAATGATTCATGGGTCCAGACCTCCAGGGAACTGAAGCAGTTCGGCCTTGGGAGTAGAATGAGAAGGGTACCCCATTCTGGGAGGGTTGTCACTTTTCATGTGAATTTGGTGATTGAGGTTGGCTGGGCACTGCTTGTCATGCTTGTCACGGCATCCAAGCTGGCTCATCATAGAACGGACACATAGAGCATCACTGAACGGAATGTCTGGTTTCCACCAGAGCCCCATAACATGCCAAGAGTTGGTTTTTGGGAGTGACGTGTCTAGTGGCCATGTTGGAAAAAATCAACAGGATTTTTTTTAAGACAAGGTTTCTCTGTAGCTTTTGTGCCTCTTCTGTAACTAGCTCTGTAGACCAGGCTGGCCTTGAACTCACAGAGATCCACCTGCCTCTGCTTCCCAAGTCCTGGGATTAAAGGCGCATGCCACCACCACCTGGCTAGGAATTTTTTGATAAACTAAAAACATTGTATTCTTTATAAGCTAAAGAGATTTTTTTATATCGGGGTTCGGAGGCTGAAAGGCCTAAAAGTACAGTGTCTCCTGGTGAGGCTCCTGTTGTCTGGCTGCAGTACAGTGTGGCAGCAGGCATGAAGGTGGGAATATCGGTTAGCTGGAGGAGGCAATCATGGTAGACCGGAAGGAAGAGGGACTCCATCTGGGCTTGCTCTCCAAGTAACTCTTGAAAATTTGAGCTACACTGAAAGATCAGTATCAGTCCCTTCTCAAGGCGCTTTTATCTGTGGTCTAATCCACTGTCCTCCGCGGCCTGATCCACTTCACCTAGAGCCCTACACTAAAAGCTTCTCCTCAGTATCAACACTAGGGACCAAGGTTCCATCAAGGAACTTTCAGGGGACCCACACTGAACCCAGAGCAGTGCTCACGGGAATCCCTCCCATGAGGGAGTCCAGAAGGTCCACAGCTAGCTGCAGCACTCTGGGAAACCCTCAGGCCAACCCCAGACTGACTGGCTGAGACCGAGGAGAGGGCATAGGTGGGACATGCACTGTCCCCAGGGTCCAAGAGTCCCATAAGGCATTCTCCCATAGAGGACGCAGAAGACAAAGATTGGTTATTGTGAATGCCGATGTAGTTCTGAGGCACTCCCCACCGGACACAGACCCTGAATCTTAGGTTTCTCAGCCCGCCCTCCTGGTGGAGCACACTCAGGCCTGAACATCTGAGATGCATGCTCCTAACTGACCAACCAGAAGAGCACTGATCCCGTAGAAATGGACCATCAAATGACCTGGAAGGCCGGAGTGCTGAGTCCAGACTTAGAGCTCCAGTGGATGTATGTCACAGAGCTGGTCTTGTGAACTCAAAAAAAGATTTTGACAGTTATTTTCCAAGACAAAAGGAGCCACATCTGATGTCCCTAAGATGGCCATCAGCAGCTGCTAGTCTCACCAAGGATGTCCACACCAGCTGAAGCCACATGGGCAGTGCCTGCTCTGACTGAGCCAATCCATCTCCTGTAGCTAGCACCTTGCCACCATCCAAGGTCACCAAGGAGGATTTGACCTCCAATGATCCTTGGACTCTTTTCCCTCCTGGGGTTTGTGCTGTCTCTGTCAGCCAGTCTGGGAAGGGACCAGGAAGCTGGGTTGCCTGAGATGTTTAGGTGGATGTTCGTATGATGACTTAGCCTACACACACACACACACACACACACACACACACATTTTGAGACAGTGTTTCTCTGTGTAACAGCCCTGGCTGTCCTGGAACTTGCTTTGCAGACCAGGTGGACCTCAAACTCACAGAGATCCATCTGTCTCTGCCTCTGCCTCCCAAGTGTTGGGATTGAAGGTGTGCACCACCCTGCCCAATCTAGCCCTCGAATCCTTTAACATGAGCCACGCATTGCTTTCAGTATTGTTTCAGAATGCACTGCCAGTCTTCAAATATGTTTTTACCAAGGTGATGATTTAAAAGATAGGTGTCTGCCGCAGATGGCCCAAGACTGCCTAACTTTAGGGTGAGCAGGGGCAGCCCTGAAGGAGATGTGTTTTCCCTAAATGGAGAGGGGAGGTTCTGGTTGCTCATGGCTGAGGAAGCTGGAATTTTATCTTCAAGAGGAAAGGTACAAGGGTGTGGCCTGGGAGGGGGCTTGGTACTGAGGTCTGAGCTGTCTGCTGGGAGTGGTCTCCACTTGCTCAGAGGAAACCCTGGGTGCTTGTCTTGCTACTGGGGATGGCTAGCTATAGGTCAGGGTTGGATGTGGGAGGAGGACGAAGGGCCCTTAGGGAATGGCTCATGCCATTAGGTTTTCAGGGTGGAGGCGATTGACGGAAGAGGAGTCCACATCATGTATGCTGGGTATTGTTGTCTTGTAAGGTACCCAGAGGAGGTGCAGTCATTGAGGAGAGGAGGTGACCAAGAGCCAGCACCCTGACAGTTCAGACCCTTTTACCACCCTCTGTTTCTAAAATGTTGAAGTTGGACAGAGACAGATAGCTGAGACTGATAGTTTTTGTGGAGAGACTCTCAGGGGTGGGGGAGGGAGAAAGAGAGGGAGAGGGAGATTGCGCCCAGCCTCTTATTCTCCCTTTGGGACCTTATTCCATAAGAGCCTGCCCCTGCTTTCCAGATGGGAAGCCGGTGGAGGTAGACCCACACCACATCCTCATTGAAGACCCTGATGGCTCCTGTACCCTCATCTTGGACAACCTGACCGGTGTAGACTCTGGCCAGTACATGTGTTTTGCGGCCAGTGCAGCTGGCAATGCCAGCACCTTGGGGAAGATTCTAGTACAAGGTGAGCAGGATGGGTTTCCTGGTGTGGTGGACACCCCACCAGTCCATTGTCAGTGGTGTGGACTCTGACCAATACAGGCTGTGGGAGGGTGGTGTGTGGGGTGAGCCTGAGGATGGAGCAGGCCTGGTGACTTGGGGTCTCCCAGAAACCCCCAGAGGAAGGTCGCTTCTGGAGGTGAGGACACCGCAGTCCCCACCCCAGCTCTCCCTCAGCTCCATCACAGACATCTCTCTGTCTTTCCTACCCTTGCCTACCTCTGCTCACAGTGCCCCCACGATTTGTGAACAAGGTCCGGGCCACACCCTTTGTGGAGGGGGAGGATGCACAGATCACCTGCACTGTGGAAGGTGCCCCATATCCTCAGATCAGGTGAGACCTGGGCTGCAGAGAATGGGAATGCAGCTCCTGCAGAGGCGGGAGAGCTGGGCAGCATGATCTTCTAAGCCAGGGAGGTCGTCCATGGCCACTGATCACTGCAAAGTGGGTATCATGGGGTGGTGATTCCTGCTGGACATACCCTCTGTAGCTGGGGAGAAATGACTGGACTGTGGCTTCCAGGAAGGGAACTTAGCTAAGGACACTGGATCTGGGGTAACCTAGCAGGGGTTTTAAGCACTAGTAGCTCTCTCTGGAGGTGCCCTGAGTACCCTGAGGGTACAACAAAGATGGCTCTGGCTGGGCACTGGCTCACAGGACTTCCTGAATGGTTCCAGGTGGTACAAGGATGGTGCCCTGCTAACCCTGGGCAACAAGTACCGGATGCTGAATGAGCCCCGCAGTGGAGTGCTGGTGCTGGTGATCCGGGCAGCCAGCAAGGAGGACTTGGGACACTATGAGTGTGAGGTGAGGCATGTGTGTGAGGGACAATAGCCATCCTCAGAGGTCTGATGGAACCCAGGTTCCACTGTATTAGTGGAGATGCTCTAGGCCAGCCAGAGGACATCAGGCTGCTGCCACCCACCATCCCCAGCCACCTGTCCTCTGCTTTGTAGCCTGTCTCCTGTCACATTAGGCTGTGCCCTGTTACCTTGTCCCCTTGCCGTTGTCCCTACCATTTTAAGATGATGCTTAGCATCTGCCTGGTGGAAGGGACCTGGTGCTGACCTCAGTTGTCACTCACTGAGGTAAAAATGTAGTGCCGTTTACCCAGTGAGTCTGGCATTGCACGTGCAGAGCTCACCCTTGCCCAGGTACAGCTAACCTCCGTCTCTGTGCTCTTCATCCTCAGCTCTGAGGTGGAGACCAGTCTGGGTCCTCTGGCCTGTGTCCAGCTCTTGTCTGGAAGCCAGCCCCCTTTGTATGGCTTCATCTGCAACCCTAGGGCACTTGTGTTCCATCAGATTTCCTGGAAGCAAGGGTACTCTGGATTAGATAGTACAGATGCCAGGGGCCATGTAATGACTTCAATAAATTAATGTTAACTCCATTATGTTCCTACTAGTCTTGTTCAAGTGCCCAGCCCCTGCCCTCCACCTCCAGCTGAGCAGCCGCATCCTGGCCAGGGAAGAAATAGACCAGACTCCACATTATGGGTCTCTAGGGAGCCCATGATTGGGCTAGGAGCCCTTTCCCCTGTGCAAAACATATTCAGGGGAGTGGACCAGGCTCACCAGACAATCGGAGTGGTTCTAATGAAAGGGTCCAGATCTCTTGAGGAGCCTGGGTTCTTAGTGGGCCTTTGCTGTCCTTTTGCCAGCTGGTGAACCGGTTGGGTTCAACACGTGGTGGGGGAGAACTGTACATGCAGAGCCCTGTGCTGCGTGCCGGGGACCAGCACCATCGGGAACAGCTTGTGGCTGCTGTAGAAGGTAGGTTCTGTGTCTGTCTGTGCTGTCTCAGTGACTCGCGAGTTCTAAGCCCCAGGTGGGAACCTCCACTGGCCTGGAAGGAGCCTGGTGGAACTGAAACTATCATCCCTGCCAACCAGCAGGGGCCTCTAGGAGGAAGGGGCTAGATCTCAGCGTGGGAAATGATGGAGGCTGAAAGCTGGGGAGGCTGTAGAGGAGGTCAGAGGAGGCGTCTGCGGGGTCATGTGTGCACCTGTGGGTGCTGGGGAGGCTGTGCAGGAAGTCAGAGGAGGAGGCTGTGGGGTCATGTGTGTACCTGGGAGTGCTGGGGAGGCTGTGCAGGTGGTCAGAGGAGGCGGCTACGGGGTCATGTGTGCACCTTTGAGTGCTGGGGAGGCTTGCAGGTGGTCATAGGAGGCAGCTGTGGGGTCATGTGTATACCTGGGAGTTGAGCCCAGAGTGAGAGCAGGAAGTTGCCCTGGATAACGGGCATCCCACAGTACTGCTCAGCCATTATCTCTGTAGAAGGGACAGAGCAGGGCCTCCATCAGCTTGACTGGCAGTGGTCATGGAGGCTCCGTGCAGGTGGCAGCAGGAGTGGGTGAGGGGCCCACATTGAGTGCAGAAGGCACAGCTGCTTGGAGCAGGGGCAGGTGTCAGGACATCCTGTGAGAAGCACAACGCTGCAGTTCAGGGTTCTTATCTTGGCTCAGGGTTACTCCTGGTGTACTGGTGTAGGGGGTGAGAGTAATCTCACTAGGGACTGGAGAGATAACTTGGTGGTTAAGAGCATTTGCTACTCTTGCGGAGGACCTGAGTTCAGTTCCCAGTACCCATGTCAGGATACTGCCTGTCAATCTAGCTCCAGGTGGGAATCTGACACCATCTTGTCTCTATGAGAATCAGCACCCATGTGTACAGAGATAAAATCAAAATAAATATTTAAAACAAGATATAGATTAGCCTGACTAGGGACAGAAGGTGAGTTTTGTTAATTGTCCTGGAAGATGTAAACAGACATCAATACGGACCAAAGAAATAATTATACACAAATCATAGTAAGCTGATGGATTTGTTGGGATTGCTTAGAGGCGTATGGGTGGGGATTACTTACAGAAACATGAATAACTCAAAGGCAGCTGTGTCAACGAAAGGTCTGTCCCAGCATGGGTGACTGATCTTGAAAGCTGCGTTCCTGGAGCATGTCGCCCAGGCACACACTTTGCAAGCAGCTCTGTGGGCTGACTTAGTAACAGCCTCAGAGGGATGGTAAAGATGCCCGATTATTTTCTTCTATCCATGGCTGAGTGTGACAGAGAAACAGTCATTTAGTTTCGGGAGCTAATGGATTATGGGTCTCTGTAGCACACCCCTCCCTGGAAAAAAATAAGTTTTCCTCTATGACTGATCAAATTGACTGACCAAAGCTAACAGCAGCAGTAATTGATGGGTGTAAATACAGATGTTTAGAAGGCAATTTGATAGGTACATCACAGCTAGTGAAGAAAGCAACACCAGTTGCCTCCACTCAGGGACCACGGGCTTTCCTTCCTTGGGTACTGTATGTGAATTTCCTCTCATGGAGCATGCTTTGAATCTAATAGGAAATCAGATGGTTGCCCCATGACGGCTGTGCCACCATTGTCCTAGCAAGCACAACTTGTGTGCCATGTAAGTGTGGCATGTTAGTGTTGCAGTGTACATGGCCACTCCTAGCTGATGATGACCATTGGTGACACTTCCCCAGTGGTCCAAGCAACGCCTACTTGCACTAGCCGGCAAAGAGGGAATTTCCACTTCAGTGCTGACCTTATTTTTCGTGTCCTGTGTCACAGTGTGTCAAGGCTTCAGCAGCAGGTTCTTACCATTTAGACATGTTATGCAGCCGTGACAACAGCCTTTCTGGTTTGTAAGGCTTTGTAGAGAAGTAGCCCAGCCCTGGCTCAGACTTTTAGTCCACATTGTATGCGTCTACGAGTGTCTTCCCGTCCATGTAGATGCTTTCACTTGAACTCCATCACTGTTCTTCCAGATGCTTTAACAAATCTGAAAGAGTCCCCTCAGGGGTCAGCGCTATATGATGTCACTTGTCACTTCTTTTTTTTTTTAAAGCAGAAGGTGGGTGGGTTCTCTGAAGGCCAGCCATCATCCATTCTAAGTATCAAGCGGTCTTGGTCAGCTAGGGCTTTACTAAAAGAGAAACATTATAAAAGGCCAGTATAGTAGGAAAGATCACATCCGTTGCTTCATCAGAGAGCGGTGTCAGGCACAGATGGGAGGTACTACTTCATTTAGCTTTAAAATTCACAGACATTTTTCATGAACCATCTGGTCTCCTCATCCTGAGGTGCCATCGCTGCTGCAGTACTCATGGGCATCACCCCACTTTCGATGGCCTCAGCAGGGTGGAACCCGAGTTGCATATGTCAGCACCCACTGCAGGATCCATACAATCCCTGCATCCCACATGTCTCTCACTCTGCTGGCCCCTCTGCAGCCACCACTAGTGTTCTGTGACTGTTACTAGTGAGATGAAATGTCTGTTTACCCCAGATATGGCATGGCTGACAGACTGAAACACATTTCTACTCAAGTCTCGATTCGCGAACCAGTGAGATGGTGGAGGTTACTTTCAGGAACATGGGTGACGCAAATGCAGGCGTTTATTACTGGAAGCCTTCTTTGGCAAGGGTGAGGACTCAAAAGGCCGTATTCTCAGAACTTGCACACAGCCCAGAGGCTGCTCTGCTGGGGTCCACTCCCCAGCAGTTGTTACTGCTTAGGTAACTTGGGAAACCGGCAGCGCCTTGGGAATTTTGTGGACTTCTTGAGTCTTAATGAACCTCCCTCCAAGAACGGGTGTTTCAAATTGCAGTAAGTGGCTACATTAGGAGGGTTATGACAAGACACTCTCGTCGACAGTCAGGACGGGGAGGAGCCAGCTAGTGCTGTCCCATCTGGAAGGTCTCCAAGACGCTTGAGAGCCTTACATCCCTGGGGGGCATAAAAACAGAGACTGGACCAGCACCAAGTGAGCCACAGTGCCCATAGTAGAAGTGGTGACATACATATCTTCTGAACACCGAAACTGGCTCATGTGGTCCCTTGGCCACCGGAACCAGCTCCTACCATCTAGACCCTCTCAGAACTGAGCTGCTCAGAGCCCAGCAGCTCAGCCTTGGGACCTCTGATGTCCTCCACTGTCCTCTCAGAGATCCCCCCCCTTTTTGATGAGCAAAGGTCTTTGATTCTTGTCTCTCATAGGGTCAAAGACCATTTTCTGTGACTTGCCACACACATGCTGTGTCTGACCACAACCTGGTTAGTGAAGCACCATGCATACTTGCATCTGCCGCCACCGGCACACTCTCTTCCCATGTGCATCCTGTTGGGTGCACATCTCATGGCGTGCAAGCGCATCCTACACGGTCATTTACTTGGTTGTCATGATAAGTCTTTTTCTGGGACAGAAGAGGGGTGGCAGCATGGAAGAGCAGGCCCAGGAATTACTGTGATTGGATGTGTATCAACGCCTTGGGGAGGCGAGAAGGCTGGTCCTGGAAGACCCTGGAGCCAGAGTCCAGCCAACCTGCTTCCTAACCCCGTCCTGCTTCCTGTTAACCCTGAGGCTCTGCAGCCATAGTGGCCTGACAGAACTCTGTGGGTGTGGCTGCCCTCTTGCTTTGTCCTGCATCACGCTGGGAGCCCTGCTTTGCACAATTGCAGCCTGCCTGTGGCTGCCAGTTACACCCCGGCCCAAAGCTGGTCATGTTGAGCCCTGTGAGCAGAGGGACCAGGAATGTAGCATCTCCGAGGTGTTGTGCCTGCTGCTCTTGAGAGCAGTGAGGTGGGATCCATTAGGGAGGGTGAAGGTGCTAGAACAGGTGGGAAACATGTTACTCATCTGTGTACAATGAGCTCTGGGGCTGGAACCTAGACTTTCGCTGTGGGGTCCCTTCCCATTAGGGGAAACCTTCGCGCACACACACACACACACACACACACACACACACGCACATTTACAAACACATACATGCCTACACACATATGTGCATGCATATGTGTGTATCCATGCACACAGAGCACACATGCACACACATGTACGCATATGTGTACAAACCTATGTATGTACATATATAAGCATATATGTGCCTTGTGAAAGATAAATATGCATGTATGTGCCTATACACAACACATAATAAATGCATCTTCTACACACACAGACTGATGGTACCTTATCTCACGTGCCCCTCAGCTGAGAGAGGTTGTCATGCTCTGTTGCCTTCCTCTGTGTGAACTTGCAGCAAACCAGAACTTATGAGATAGTGTCCCAGGCTACACCCCTGGGCAGTTTGCCCCACAAGGTTACAAAGAAGCCTACTAAAGATGTAAGGGTGTAGGTTGTCTATGAGCTGCCTACGGCCTGGCTGCCAAGCCTTTGCGGGGGGAATCTGAGAGAGCCCATCTGAGGGTACTGTAGAGAAGAGCCCTCTTGCTGGATAGAGCCAGAGACAGTCTGGTCCCAAATGAGTCCCAGCTAGTTTCTCAACCTAGAGCTCCACGCAGGAAGTGGGAGCCGCTGGTTATAGGACAGAGGCACGGTGGGGTTGTCTCTCCTGAGAGACAGGTCTTCCCATCCTGAGGCACTGTCTAGGGCTGTTGCTAGAAGGACATCTGTGGCCTCCCACCACGGAGCTCAGGTGTGCCGTCTTTGGAACTCTTAGGGTCCATCCCCGTTTTTAGTATTTGTGATGTTATTGTAAAGGAGGCATTGGTCATCCTACCCTAGTTTTAGTGTGGCTGTTGGCTCCTTGTGCAGCTCCAGCCCCAGCCCCACCCGTGGCCCTGCCCGGGTTCAGATTCTATGTCTGAGAAGTGGAGCCTTATGTGTGACAACTTCACAGGACTCCCATGGCCTATGGACTGAGTGAGGTTTTATACAGAGGCAGGCTCTTCTTCCCACCCCCCAGCCCTTGTGATACACTAAGGACACTAGGTTCTTCATGTGAGATGCAAGGTTGACACTTCCCATAGGACAGGTATTGTTCCCTGTTTCACAGAGAGGGAACTGGATTCCCCTACTGCAAAGCTCTTCCCAGGAACACGCAGATAGGCAGGGCCAATGCTCCTACACCAAACAGGTTGCTACACTATCAACACTGCTCAGCTCAGCCCCCAGGCGCTGCTGGTCTGTAACGGTTGCTGTTCCGACTGTTTTCTTTGTAGTCACTGAGCAAGAGACAAAATTCCCCAAGAAAACCGTCATCATGTAAGTGCAGGCGCGACTCTCATCTTCCTTTTGACTGTCGTGCCCATGCATGCTACTAACCCCCTCACCTTGCCGGCCTGATGTCCTTGCTGCCTGCCAGCCTGCCCGCCTGCCTGTGCACCTAACCTTCACATACCGCATGGGTTATCAGCATCTTGTGGATTCTTGCAGGCACCTAGCCCAGCCACTTCCCGGGGTCTGTGGACCTCGTACACACCACAGCTCTCTTCTGAGGCCTCAGAGCACATGCCGCAGGGTGCTGTTATTCTACATATTTCATGGTGACTCACCAGGATACTGGCTTTCCAGCAGTTGGGGAGAGCTGGCAATGAAATCCATTTCCCTCCATAGGCTCAAGACAGGTTTCTGCCCTTTGGTGTCCGAGAGTTTAGGCAATGTTGGTAAGAGGGCTTTCTGCAGCGATAGATTCCCATTCCATAACCTGCCCTGCCCAACAGCATTTAAATATGTCTAGTGCAACAGACAGCCAAATCTTAAATGTGACCCAGTTTTTATTCATTGGATCTAACCTAAATAATGCTACCATGGTAGGCATCATCGCCCTGGGGCATTTGGGTCTCCAAGCCCAGCTGTTACTTTTAGAAGATGGGGAAACTGAGGCTCTGGAAAGTAAGGAGGCTATCTGAGAGCCACTTCCGCCAGCCAGCCTTTTCTTCATTCTCTAGTGCTTTTAAAGCTCAAACAAAAATCCTACATATGAATCCCAGGAGCTCAGAGCATGGAGACCCCACTGAATGTGGGATTTTGGGGACCAGGAGAATCTGGAGAGGGTACAAGAGACAGGGAAGCCCAATAAGGGGAGGTCTCTTCTGTGCCATGGGTTGCCATGTTGCTGGGGAATTCTGTCTGCAGACCTTGGATGAAATCTGGGTTATCCCTTATTGCCCTACATCCACCTCTCTCCTTCTAAGGCAGCTGCTCCCATGTTGCCACCCAGCCTATGCTCACCACCCCAGTCTTGGAAAGGCCCCATGCTGGAGGTTGGCATAGATGATTGCCCGTATCTGCCTTGTGGGGAGCAGTATTATCAGACACTTTGAGGCATCCAGATCATGGTCCCTGGTGCCAGAGGAGACCCCAAATATCCACTATTTGTGACATAGCCTTTCCATTTTTTATCCCTACCTCTGCTGGGAGCAAGAAGCAATTGAGCCCAAACTCAAAAACTTGGAAAGTCCTAGCCAATGCCTGTCACTCACCCTGGTGCTCAGGTTTTACCTCCTTCTGCCACCTTCATTCCCATTTTGGAAGGTGGAACTCGAAGAGGGGACGGGGTATGTGAGAAGTCCCAAGGCCTATGGCAGCTCAGACAGGTACAGACAGAGCTAAGTAGCCCCTTCAAGTGTCCTTGTTGGCCTGGGGAGCTCTCATGCTCTCATCCATTCAAACCCAGAGACCAGGAACCCCAGCTGCAAGTCAGAGCCAGTGGCACCCTGGGCTTGCTATCGAGCATGTGGCTGCTGCACCAGCCAGCCATCAATCCCTATTAGCCAAGGTGCTTGGGGCACTGAGAGCCTGGCCAGGTACTATCCCTAGGGGCCAAAGCACAAAGCCTACTCCGGGGATGGAAAAGAGGGGTGACCAGCACAAGGGACATTTGCAAAGCACACCTCACTTGGTGGTGGGAGGTATCCAGGACTCTTGTTTCAGATCACATCCCGATGTCTGAGGTTGATCACTGGGACTTTGTGCTTTGTTCCTACGGTTTTCTTAGTGACGGCTGTGCAGGGTGGGCTCAAGCGCATGCGCAGGAGTTTGTGCTGTCTTAGCCTCTGCTCACTCACACATGCACTAACCCGGGCTCTGACATATGCTGATGGCACTGTGCTGGGTGAGGCTGTGGGTCTCCGTGCCCATCTCTTCTTGGGCCCTCTCCCCCTACCAGAGAAGAGACCATCACCACCGTAGTGAAGAGTCCCCGTGGCCGACGACAGTCCCCGAGCAAGTCTCCCTCCCGTTCACCCTCCCGCCGCTCTGCCAGTCCACTGAGGCCAGGGCTGTTGGCCCCTGAGATGCTGTACCCACCAGGGACCAGCCCATCCCGGAAACTTGAGGTAGAAGCAAGCAGGAAGGCCCCAGTGCCTGCATTATATGTGACAGAAGCTGAAGCTGTCGCTCCAGCCTCGCAGCCCAAGCCCAAGTGGTTAGAGGTTGAGGAAACCATTGAAGTCCGGGTGAAGAAGACAGGGTCACAGGGTGCATCTCCTGTACGAGAGATGCCCAGCAGTGGAGAGGGGATCCTCTTCACATTGCCTAGTGGGATCGCTGGCAGGGACCCAAATGCCAACAACTCCAACAACAAGAGTGTGTCCCAGGAAGCTCGGACCTGCAGCCCCCCTATAGTCCATGTTGGTGAACCCTTCGTCTTCCATGTGGATCCAATGGGCAATGTGGACTGGGCAGCTGCCAGCCCTGAGCCAAAGGAGGTCAGAGCCTCCCAGGAGGAAGAGAACATTGCAAAGGATGAAGGAGACAGCGACAGAGAAGAAAATACCTTCCTAATAGAAGAACCCCAGGACACAGGTAGCCTTCAGGGCCGTGACCCCAAAATCCTCACGTACAATGGCCGGGTGCTAACATTAGCTGACCTGGAAGATTACATACCCCAGGAAGGAGAGACCTTTGGCTGTGAGGACCCCACCCCCAGCACCCCTGATGAACCTCCCTGCCAAGTCTCCGTGCTCCAGAGAGAGATCAGAGAGCCCACTGTGGGGCAACCTGTCCTACTCAACGTGGGGCGTCCTCCAGGCCCCAGTGCCATACCCAGCTTCTTCAGGTCAGGACCCCAGGTCCACAGCCCCGAGGGTGTCTCCTTCCTCTTGCGTGAGGCCTGGACAGGGCCAGTGAGTGCCACCCCTTGGACAAGCTCCTTCAGCACCCATGTCCAGAGTTCTGTAGATGGTGGCCAGAATAGCTTCAAGACAGAGGTCTCTACCCAGACAGTCAGCTTTGGGGCCATAGGAGAGACAGTCACTCTGCATATTAACCCAGATGGGGGAGAGACCCCAGGCCCCTCCCAGGGTTGATGCCACACCCTGGGGACAGAACCTGGGGACAACAAGGTAAGGCAAGTGGCCCAAAGCCTCGGGCCCTGCCAGGTACCAACATCTACCCTGGAACCCACAGCGTACCTCGGGGACTTCCCACCCTCTGCTCTTCTCCAGCCTGGGATGGAGTCTTCTTTGCTTTCCTGCCTGGTCCTTCCTACCTCACTGGACTTGTTCTCTGCCAGGAAGACAGGGAAGTACCTGCCATGTTAGAATATGCTGCTGTCACAAGAGCTCTGGCCAGGAGCAGCTGAGAGACCCCAGCTTTGGACTTCACCCCGCAAACCTTCTGTGGGTCTCTCAAAACAAGATGTGGACTTGGGTGTTTGCCCTGAGACATCCCCACTGAGGGTCTTCCCTAGGGCTGCACCCAAGGCCTGTGTTGGCTGGCCACCAGCTCTGCGGATCTTCAGGGCCACATTTGTGGTGGACACAGGCTGCAGGGTGGGAGGAACTCCCAGGCCATTACCCTGATGAGAACAATAAAACAAGTCCCAAACCCTCCTCTCTGCTTCTTCTTGATTGTCCACCTATAAGTTTAGGGTCCCCCTCCCCTTGTAACCACCTGCTAGACTACTCTCATTTTTTTGAGGTCACATCTCAGGTCATATGGGACTCCTAGGGTGGTTGGCTATCTGTGTACACCCTGATTACGGGCATGCAGGTCCCAGTCTGCCTTGAGCTCCATGGGTAGAGTAGGGTCAGCAATGAATCTTTCTTTGACAGTCTATGGGGCTGGTCCTTGAGACTCATAGTGTGGACCAGGGCAGCCATCTTGGTCCTGTCAGAATCTGGGTGGGCCTTCCCGAGTCGTGGATAGTTGAGGCTATTGTAGGAGAAATGGGGAGTCATGAGTGAGACTGGGTGACCCGGGTGCCCTAAGCTCTTAGCATATCGGGGTCAATTGCATTGTCCTCAGAGGAGATGACCTACAGTCCTTGCACTTGTCTGTGAGTGCCAGGCAATCTCTAGCCCTGGGGCTGTTCTAAGGGTGCTGATGACCTCTTGGAGTTGGGAAGAGTGTCTGGGTGCCCGTCCAGCCTGGGTCTGGGGGTGTCAGAGATGCCTCATCAGCAAGCACTGAGGAGGATCTGGGTGGGGAGAAGGTTCTGGGCAGGGGACTTGCTAGCAAACAGGTGGTCAGCAACCTGGGGCAGCTGTGTGGGACCCCCACATGGGTAAGCAGGTCTGAAAGGTACAGGGGAAATAAAATGAGCCACACAGGAGAGGGTTAGAGGATACTGGGGTTGCTCACTAGGAGCTGGGGAAGGACACAGGCCTGGACTGTGCTTGGACCACTTAGGTAGGGGCAGGAAGCTGTCAGTCATATGGGGTGAGGCCTGCGTGCCCTGGGAGGTGAAATATGGGCATGGCTTCCTGTACACCCAATCATTGGTTCCCCTGACCCTTGATATGTGCCAATCTGTCTAAGCTTTGGAGTCTAGAGCTGGCTTTGCCGGGAGCCAGGCCTGGATGGAAGGTGTGTGGGACTGGAAGCATGTTGAAGACGGGCTTTCTGAAGGCGATGTGTTTGACCTTTAGCTTCAAGAAGGGTGGCCCTGGGGGTACATGGCTCTGGAGGAGGAAACAGTGGTCCTCTGTCCCTCTGTCCCTGGGCTCAGAGCGCCTCACTGTCCCATATCCATGCAGGTGGTTTCCAAAGCAGGGAACAGCAGACGGCAGGACAGGCATGAGAAGGCAGTCTCTGAGAACTGGGGTGGGGATTCAGAGCCTGTGCCTGGGATTTTGGTCCCCAGGCCAGACTTACCTTGTGTTCCCATTCTCCTGTCCACAGACGCCTCTGTGGAGGACTCTGTCCATCCTACCCGGGATGGAACTGACCAAGAAGCCACTTCTGTCCTTTGGAGAGTGCTGAGCTCAGAAGCCCCCAGCCCCTCCCCGGGGGATTTCCCCTACACAAGACAAACTGAGGCACCTGCATTTGAAGAGGCTGCTCCCCAGATCCCAGGCATGAAAGCCTCAGGTACACCTGGTGAGGCCCAGTAGGGAGCTGACTCCAAAGACTTCTCTCCCTAACTTGCTAACCCTACCCCATCCTTGGCCATACAATCCAAGGGGTCACCTTGATTGCCCACTCCATTCTTACAAACTTGCAGAGCTCTGGGTCACCTTGGAATCTCTATGTCCTCTTGTGCCATCATGTACTTTGCCTGGTCAAGGCCTAACCTTAACTTGTCCTCAGTTTTCCTATCTGTGAGCTGGGCCCACCCATGCCATGTACCAGGACCCAGAGGTGCCCACTCCTACCTAGAGTCTCAGTTTCCCCAGATGTGCCATCTGTCCACTTAGTTTGTCCCAAACTCTTCTTTTCTAACTAGTCAGTATGGTGTGTCTTGCCTTGTCGATGAGTAAAGTATCCTCCATGGGGTCTCACACTGCCACCTGTGTCCTGCTCTCATGTCACTGTAATGCCAGCCTGGATGGATGTGCAGGTCCTGGAGGGCAGAGTATCTCCATCCCAATGCCAGCCTGGATGGTGGGCTAGGATATCAGGCTTGTCACCTTACTGGGGAACTGGAGGACCTCGATGTCTGGCTTCAACAGGACATCCAGCATCCATTACTATGCTGTGGAGGCCAGGGCTCATTGTGGGGGCCTAGTTCCTACTCAGGACCCTGGTCCTGGAGCTGCTCTTGACTTTGTGATTCAGCCCACACTGTCCACATGGGGTCCCGTGCTTGTTAAAGAATGTCCTCCTGACTCCAGCCTAGCTTTAGCTCATCAGACTTCCTATCTCCTACCAGCCGAGTGCCCAGAGGTCTCACAGCCTGACACACACAAAGGCCTGGAACAGGAGACGACAGCAACTTCTGGGGCCCAGGGACGAACTGTACCCATTCGGTAACTTTCTGAACTAGATGGGTCGTGTGTGGGTGGAACTGCTCTCTGAGTGACATCCTGGGTTGGCAGAGCAGGTTGGCCCACCTGCTCTGGCTTCGTGGCCTTGAAGAGTTGGCAGGGTGGACTTGATGCTCTCCAACATACTTCTTACAGGTTCCAGCCCAAGCTGGTGGGCAGGGGAGGGAAGAGGGACTCACCCTAGAGCCTAAGGGAGAAGCCTGGGGCCTCTGCCCATACATCTGACCTCACAAATAGGGACATTAGGGTCATCATCCCGTCCTGAGGCACAGCTACCTGAGAGGTACAGAGTCAGGGTGCCTCACTGAGCAGAGATCACCCTACCTTGACTCCAGGGTGGAGGGAACAGCCTGGCCAGGTGCAGGCACAGGGCAGCTGCTCTTGGACGTGCACAGCCAAGTCGTCATGGAGACCACACAGAGGACCTATGTGTACCAGGCTCCTGATACAAGTGCTGCAAGTATGGAAGTGGGCCATCCAGATGGGGGGGTGCACCCATGCCATCCAAATGGGGGTGCACCCATGCCATCCAGATGGGGGCTGTACCCATGCCATCCGGATGGGGTGCACCCATGCCATCTGGATGGGGGTGCACCCATGCCTTCCAGATGGAGGTGCACCCATGCCTTCCAGATGGGGGGGTGTACCCATGCCATCCAGATGGGGGCTGTACCCATGCTGGGCGCAAGGGGCGTTTTTATGAGGGTCTGACTATGTCACATAGCATGCCTCAGCCCATGTTCCTCACCCTCCTCTTTCTGAGCAGCCCCTTCCCTCTTCTCTGGGAAGAGACCACCAGCAGCAAATGTGGTACCTGCAGGTTCTATACTCTAGAGAGCTTTTTAGCATTCTGCCTGTTTTTGGCTTGACTGTCCATGTGATTGCTTGGCCGGCTGAAATTAAGGCAGGGGAAACAGAGGCTTTGAAGAAAGCCCTTTGCGCCCGCTAGATGCCCAGGCAGTGAGGTGGTTGGGGTCCCCATCACCAGGGAAGGAGGTGGGCTTTCTGGTCCAAGGAACATAAATCAAGGCTTCACTGATCACAGATGTATGTGGTAGACTGTGCACCTAGGGCTGTGAAGCCTGAGGGGCCACACACGGGTTCTCTTTCCCCCTCTCCCAGGGGCCTCATCATTGTGTGGGAGAACAGCGGGGCCAAGGCTGTCATCACTGCCTGTACTGTACATAACCTGTGCTTTGACCATAGGGGACAAGCTAGACTCAGAAAAGCAAGGGGCCACACATGGGTTCTCTTTCCCCCTCTCCCAGGGGCCCCATCCATGCAGGTCACTATTGAGGATGTACAGGTAGAAGCTGGTGATGTGGCACAGTTTGATGCTGTCATTGAAGGCAACCCACCTCCCACAGTGACCTGGTACAAGGTAAGAGCAGGCCCAGGCTGCTGGAGGAGGAGATAGACTTTGGGAGCTGGGGGGTAAGGGTGCATGTATACATGAAACCACGTGGGCATATTGGGGCTCATGCACCCCACCATAAAATCTGCAGCCCCCACTCCATGGCCCCACCCTGCAGTCCTATCCTGTACCTTCCCATCACACTTCTGGCCTGCACCTGGGGCCAGGCATACAGCAGGTGTTGGAAGTGCTGCTCCAGGAAGAGCGTGGGGGTCCAGGTGCAAGTATCTCCCAGGATAGGCTGATGGTATCCTGGCCTGCCTCTTGTGTGTTCAGGACAGCAACCAACTGATGAACAGCGACAGGCTGAGCCAGCGGCAGGATGGAACTACATATTCCTTGGTGTTGACTGACGTGGCTCCAAACGACGCTGGCGTCTACACGTGCCTTGCCCGTAATGCAGGGGGACAGGTGCTCTGCAAGGCAGAGCTGCTGGTCCATGGTGGTGAGTTGCTTGGCTCCTGCCAGGTCCTGGGCAGGGTACAGGGACCAGGGAGCAGTCCCCATCATTGTGTGGGAGAACAGCGGGGCCAAGACTGTCATCACTGCCTGTACTGTACATAACCTGTGCTTTGACCATAGGGGACAAGCTAGACTCAGAAAAGCAAGTGTATCGGAGGAAACTGCATTCCTTCTATGAAGTCCAAGAAGAGATTGGGAGGTATGGCTTCCCCACCTTCCCTGCAACCTGTGGTCCTCCCCGAGGATTCCTCCTCCACCCTCAGCATGACACCTACCGTGGTTCCCTCTCTCCCTCTTCACCCCCAGGGGTGTGTTTGGTTTCGTGAAAAGGGTTCAGCACAAAGGGAACAAAATGTTCTGTGCTGCCAAGTTCATCCCCCTGCGGAGCAAAACTCGGACCCAGGTGTACCAGGAACGAGATATCTTGGCTACACTCAACCACCCGCTGGTCACTGGGCTCCTGGACCAATTTGAGACCCGGAAGACTCTCATTCTTATCTTGGAACTGTATCCTGCACCTGGACCCTGGGAGAATCCAAGAGACATCAGGTCCCAGGCTAGGGTTGGAGTTACTGAGTGTGGGGCCCCTGGGCCTGGGCATTATCGTGACAATTACTAGCCACACATGTGAGCATTCTTGTTCCTGATGCTGTGACTATGTGTGACAATAGCTCCCGATCCTATAAGTCACAGTGTCATGATTTGGGGAGGAGACCGCTATACTTGTGGGCTGATCCTGAAGGTTCTCAGCAAGGGTAGCCTGGGGTCCCTCTCACAGGTGACCTCTTACATATTGGAGAGGATTTTCCCAATCCCAGCTCCTCTAGATCTCTGTCACTGTCATAGGGCCTTGTTTGAGGGTCTTCTGTCCTGCATGGTCTGGCTGCCCTGTCATTCCCAAAGCTGTGTCTTGGGATACGGGAGAAGGGGTGCTTAGTGTGGGCTCTTGCAGAGATGAAAGGGTGCTTCTATTCCAAAACGCTATTGCCCAACAGCCTGTCACCAGGGTCTTTCTGAAGACCTCTTTCTCAGGAATGGTAACCATCTGGGACCCTGGGGGGTCTCCATTCCATCCTCTTTCACCTGAGTTCCAGCACCGCTAGATCTGGATTGCAGGAGTGTCAGGCCCTGCACACCGCCCTGGGAGCATAGGTGCCCAGGAATCAGGTGGGTTCCAACCAGTTACAGCTTCTCCTTGACCAAGCTGAGGTGCTCATCCGAGGAACTGCTAGATCGCCTCTTCAAGAAGGGTGTGGTGACTGAGGCCGAGGTAATCTTTACCCTCTCCTTGCCTGAATGGGGCCCTAGGGTCAGTCTCTCTTGACCTAAGACCCTTGTAGCTTCCAGGGTACCCAGACATATCCAGCCGTCTCCTACCCCTCCTGGCCATATCTGTCCAGCTGTGCTGGTGGTGCCCGCTCCTCCCTGATTTGAACAGGCTTCTGCTTCCTGCCTACACAGGCTCAGCCCGTCTTTGGGGACCCCCCTCCACAGCTCTGGGGCTCACAGATTTCCTGAAAGACTTTTTCAGTAACCTGTCCTGTGGGGCCTGAATTAAGAGGAGGAAAGTTTGACTACAGGGGCAAGCGGGAATGTAATAGAGGAGGAGAAGGCCGAGGCTGGCCCCTCACTACTCGAGCCAGCCTCTTGGGGCTGGTCCCCAGTTGAACCAGGCTTTTTACCACAGGTCAAGGTCTATATCCAGCAGCTGGTAGAAGGCCTGCACTATTTGCACAGCCATGGTATCCTCCACCTGGATATAAAGGTACTGACCCCAGGGTACCTCCAGAACTCAGGCTGGGGATTAGATAGGAGCCTTCCTGTGCTTTAGTTGCAGTAAGCATAGAGGACTTCCCAGCCCCTAGATAGGGTTTGGATCAGAAGAAGTAGAAGAGGTGATGCCGGGTCTGACCTTGGGGCTCCCCACTGCCCTTGCTCCAACAACTTCAGTGCTCCCCGAGACCCAGAAGGATAGGCGTCGCCTCTCTCATGACATGTAGCCCTCAGCAACTCCCCAACTCTGCCTGACAGCCCCCCAACATCTTGATGGTGCACCCAGCCCGGGAAGACGTTAAGATCTGTGACTTTGGCTTTGCCCAAAGAATCACCCCTTCAGAGCCACAGTATAGCAAGTATGGCTCGCCTGAGTTCGTGTCCCCAGAGATCATTGAGCAGAGTCCTGTGAGCGAGGGCTCAGACATCTGGTAAGTGGATGGACCACAAGGAGGGCTGTGCTTCTGGAGGCCCCTGCCCTCTGGCTGGCTGGCTGGCTGGCAGCTGAGGATCTACTGAACCTCTGACTCCTATCCCAGTCCCAGGCTCCTCCAGCCCCCACAAGCACACCCCCTGCCTGTGGGCCAGGCCTGGTTTGACTCACGGTGTGTGGTGTTTTCATTCTTGCAGGGCCATGGGCGTCATCTCCTACCTCAGGTGAGCAGACCCTGCCCTGTCGCCTCTTCCAAGCTGACCCTTCCATGTAGGCCACACACACTGCTGGCCACTGCCTACCTAGATCAGCCCTGAGACCCAGCAGGTGGCTATTTTGAGACCAGGCAGGAGGCCAACCCTGATAAAAAGGTTTCCTTTAACACTTCTCACTAACAGCCAGCTGTCACTAGGCAGAGCTTAGCCACTTCCCTGCAGGTCTGGGGGCTTGCCTATGGGGCACATAGTGGCCATTGCTGCCCTGAAGGTGAAGGTATAGCCTGAGCTTGTATCTCCTCTGTGGGCTGAACCTTGATCTCTACCTTGGTAAATGTTGGTCCTACTCTAAGCTGACCTGCCTCGGATTGAGGCTGAGCGCCACCTCAAACTGACCTTGATACCTGGATCAGCTTGAACCCAGATACGTCCTTTACATTAAGGCTAGATCCATAGCCTAAGCTGAAGCCCTGTCTCTCTCCTATTTTGGACATTAGTCCCCATGTCAGGATAACGGCAAGTGACCACCCTAGGATGAGTCTTTATCTCTACCTAGGTCAGAGCCAAGACACCACTTCAGGCTTAGGTCATATCCCCTTCTCAAGCTGAGCCTTCTATAGGGCAAGTCCTAACCCCCACCTCAGATTCTTCCTTGCTCCCTATCTCAGCCTAAGCCTGGATGTACATCCTAGTCTGAGTCCTGAGAATGGCTCTAGGCTTTGCCTGGCTCCCTGCTCCAAGTCAGTCCTGGTTTGCTGTGGTCCAGCCTGAGACGTCTGCTAGAGCCCTCAGGTCTAGATGAGTGTAGTGCATATCCAGCCAGGGACTCTCCTCTGAGGGTCAGCCTCCCCCTTCCCGGCTTTCAGCCTGACCTGCTCATCCCCTTTTGCTGGAGAGAGTGACCGTGCCACCCTGCTGAACGTTTTGGAGGGGCGGGTATCTTGGAGCAGTCCCATGGCTGCCTATCTGAGTGAGGATGCCAAGGACTTTATCAAGGCCACACTGCAGAAGACCCCCAGGTGAGTGCACACCTGTCCCTTCACCTGCCCAAGCTCTGGTCACCCTGTCATGGGACCACCCGACTGACTAGCCCACCTGTTTTTCTTCTTCCTCCAGGGCCCGGCCTAACACTTCCCAGTGCCTTGCCCACCCCTGGTTCCTGGTAAGTAAGCCCATCTTGGACTCAGCTCCCTGCTCTGCAGAAAGGGAAACAAAAGCCAAGATGTCTCATCAGCATCGATTGTTCTGGCCTGTTGTCCCCAGTTCAGAGGACATCAGCCCCTTCATATGGGCCAGGGGGTCCTGGACCCTCAACAAAGAATTGCTAGGCAGCTAGAAACAAGGTGTTCCTTCTGCTTTTGTGGGCATCTGATTAAGGGACTTGCCTTCAGAGTGTCTGAGTGGAGGATATCCTGAAGCTTGCAGTGGGAGCCAGTCCGCTGCCTCTGCCTTTCTGGGCCTGGGCATCCTCAGAGGGACCCCACCAGGGTACCAGTGTCTCTTTGTCACCATAGCTACTCCCCTCCCACTACAGAAATCCATGCCTGCTGAGGAGGCCCACTTTATCAACACCAAGCAACTCAAGTTCCTTCTCGCTCGAAGTCGCTGGCAGGTGAGTCCCCCTTTCCCAGGGAAGAGGTGCTGAGGCCAGGAAAGGGAACCTGAATCTAGCTGTGTGTGCCACTTAGGCCAGGAGCACAGGGCTCAGTATGGCCTGTTCCATGCTTCTGGGTTCCCTTGAGTGTGCCAGGTATTGGGAGCAGAACAACAGAACACCAGATGCAGAAGACCCAGATGTCCTGGGTAGCCCCGCTGGACCCTCTAGAAACATAGAGGCAGTGAGCACCCCACCCCTGACATGACCAGCCATGCCCAGTGGATGTTCCTCTGTCCTCATTTCCAGCGCTCCTTGATGAGCTACAAGTCTATCCTGGTGATGCGCTCCATCCCTGAGCTGCTCCAGGGTCCTCCAGACAGTCCATCCCTAGGAGTGGCCCGGCACCTACAAGGGGAAGCCAGTGGCTCCTCTAGCTCATCTTCTTCCTCGGACAACGAGCTGGCCCCCTTTGCCAGGGCGAAGTCACTGCCGCCTTCCCCTGTGACTCACTCCCCATTACTGCATCCTCGGGGCTTTCTGCGGTCTTCAGCCAGCCTCCCAGAGGAGACAGAAGCCAGCATGCCCCCTGCTGATGCAGCCCTGTCAGCATCCCCGCAGGGTGCTGGACCTCCAGCAAGCCCAGGTTGCGTGCCCCGACACACTGTCATCAGCAGCTTGTTCTACCAGCAAGGTGGTGAGAGTTCAGAGCGTGGGAGCAAAACCTTGGGTGCCAAGAGGCACCCGGCTCGGAGGCGACACCTGCTGAAGGGCGGGTACATCGCAAGGGCCCTACCTGGTCTTCGGGAACCACTGATGGAGCACAGTGTGTTGGAGGAGGAGGCTGCTAGGGAGGAGCAGGCTGCTCTGATGACCAAGACACCCTCCTTTGAGACTGCCCTGAGACTACCTAACTCCAGTACCCAAGAGGTCCCAGGCCGAAGCCGCTCCCTGGATCACAACCCACCAGACACCACTGGACCCTCTCCTGAGGAATGTGGGGGGCAATACAATCATGAAGCCACTGCCAAAGACATGGGGCACTCAAAGGGGTTCTTGCAGGAGTCTGCCCCCTGTTCACCTACTAGTGGTGACTTGAGGCCTGCTACGCAAGAGGGCTCTTCCCAGGACAGCTGTAGAGGGAAACCACCCTCTTCTTGTCACTCTGACCTGGGTTCTGGCTCCCAGGAGGGGTGTGGCTTTCCATCATCACAATTGCTTGGCTCTTTACCTCCACAGTCATTGAAGAAGGACCTCTTGACACCCTCCCTCTCAGGACAGCCTCAGGCAGCCCCATTCCCTTGCCAAGCAAGCCCCCTTCCTGGTTCTAAGGAGCCTCAGGATAGCTCTCTACAGGGAAGGCCCTCTCCGGGTCCCTCTAGTTTCCCAGAGCCAGCCTCCCAAGTAGGTGCCTCCCTGGATACTGAAGGCTTGTCTGAAGCTGAAGACACATTTGACCTCACACCCCCCCTCCAGCGGCCTCAGGAGCAGGCCACCACCCGGAAGTTCTCCCTGGAATCCCGTGGGGGCTATGCAGGGGTGGCAGGCTATGGCACCTTCGCCTTTGGCGGGGATGCAGGGGGCATGCTAGGGCAGGGTCCTCTTTGGGCTAGGATGGCCTGGGCTGTGTCCCAGTCCTCAGAAGAGCAGGATGAAGCTGGGACTGAGAGCTCTAAACCTCTAGACAGCTCAGGGCCCATTGCCGAGGCCAGTGGGGTTCCCCTAAGGACTTCTCCCAGCTTCCCCCCATGGCAGGAAGTTGAACAGGTTTCCCTGGTACAGATCCGGGATCTGTCTGGTGATGCAGAAGCAGCTGACACTATCTCCTTGGACATTTCTGAGGTAGATCCTGCCTACCTCAACCTTTCTGATCTATATGACATCAAATATCTCCCCTTTGAGTTCATGATCTTCAGGAGGGTCCCCAAACCTGTAGAGCAGCCAGAGTCACCTGACTCTGAAACTGAGGCCGGCCAAGGGCTGGCAGACTTCCTAGGGGAGGCGGTGTGGCCCTGGCCAGGAGAGCTGGGATCGCATACTGGCTTGGAAATCACAGAGGAGCCAGAGGACCTGGAAGCACTGCTGGGAGAGGCTGCCCTGGGCAGAAAACGCAAGTGGTCCCCTTCCCGTGGCCTCCTCCAGTTCTCTGGGAGGTGCCTGTCAGGGGAGGAGCCTGTGGAGCTCGGGCTGCGCCAAAGGGTGAAGGCTTCCATGGCTCACATCTCCAGGATCCTGAAGGGCAAGCCGGAAGGTGACCTCCCCCGACATCTCTCATGTCCACATGTCCCTTGTGCTGTACCCATGGGGCTACTTCATCCTCTTGTGCCCTCTCAAGTCCCATTGTCCGCCTCCCTGTTCTATGCTACCCACACCATCTGGCCTGACCTCACAGGACTTGGCTCAAATTCTAGGATCCTCTTTGCAGCCCTGACACCCCTCCTTAATGGGTATCTGAGACCATCCCTGACACGTAACAGCTGCAGGGGCCTGGAGCCAGCAGCAGGGTCAGACCTTTGGGGAGAGAGGGGGTTCATGGATCAATTCACCAGACCCCAAATCTCTGGCCCAGGAGCCACTCCAAACCCAGACCCTCTGACATGGCCCTCAGTGACCCCATTTCCCTTCCTCTTCAGAGCCTCCATGGCCTCTGGGTTTCCTAACCCTGGGCCCAGCCCCCAGGCACCCCGCAGCCATCTATCTATGTCCTGTGCTCAGGCCTGTGTCCTGACAGACTGTAGCTGAGGGAGGTTGGTGGTGGCTTCAGCGGCTTAGTTCTGGCTTCCCACATATTTCCTAAGGTCCTGGTCTTTCCCCTGGCCAATTTCCCAGGTTGAGGAAGCTGATGCTATCTTGCTTCTCCCCCTGAGCTCCTGGCCCTCTTTCTTCCACAGGTCCTGAGAAGGAGGAGCCCCCCAGGAAGAAGGCGGGCCTAGCTTCTTTCCGGCTGTCAGGCCTGAAGGGCAGGGACCAAGGTTAGCAGGGATTATAACTGTGGGAGTCCAGTGTGGGTTTCTGGTGTAGAGGTCTAAGCTGTTTTGGAAGGCTTCTGTTGAAGCCGAGGGAAGAGCTGAGCAGGGTCTAGCCTGGGCTGTCTGGTCAGGAAGTCTCCCTCAAGGCTCATCTTATGCCCCCTCTCAGCTCCGTCCTTCCTAAGAGAGCTTTCAGATGAGACTGTGGTCCTGGGCCAATCAGTGACACTGGCCTGCCAGGTGTTGGCCCAGCCAACTGCCCAGGCTACCTGGAGCAAAGGTAAGGAGCTGTCCCAGAGACTGGGTGCTGGATTGGTGCTGACAAGCAGCAACCACAGTCCCAGGGGGATGCTGTGGCTGTCCTGGGGCAAACCAAGGCTGACTTTGTTTTGACACAGATGGGGCCCTCCTGGAGAGCAGCAGCCACCTCCTCATCTCGTCCACCCTGAAGAACTTCCAGCTTTTGACCATCCTGGTGGTGAAAGAGGAGGATCTGGGTACATACACCTGCTGTGTGAGCAATCCACTGGGGACAGCAGTCACTACAGGTGTCCTTCGGAAAGCAGGTGTGTAGGTCACACCAGATGTCTCTGCCAGGCCAAGGGGGATGGGCTGGGGTTTCCAGGAGCCCTAATCTTGATTAGTGAGCCGGACATTGCTGACTTCTTATGCAAGGGTCCATGCAACTGGGACTCGGAGGGAATTCAAGAAAAGTCGGAGGTAGATAAAGCTGCTAATGTCACCTCTCATGTCAATCAGAGCTTCCTCTCCAGATGGTACCACCTCATTTTCTTATACTGCTTTCTGAATTGGTTCATGAAGCATCCAAGCATTTCTGGAGCAGTGAGAAAGAGACTATTGGCCTGCCTCTGACACCTGTCCATCACTGGGTGGCCTGTATGCCTTATGCTGGGGCACTCAGAAGAGAAGAGGCACTAACTAGGGCTGCTCCCTAGGGTCTTGAATATGCCCGGTGAGATGCCAGCTGAGAGGGATCGTGACAGAGATAGCCAGGCAGATATCCCTGCATCCCCACAGCCTCTTCTCCTCATCCATTCTTGAAACCCCTCTCCAGAACCAGTAGAGGGTCGGCCCAGCAATTGTTGAGAGTGAGATAGGTGTGGCCAGAGATTGCTCCTTGTGGGTCGAGCTTCCATGCCGATCACAGGGTTGCCCTTGCAGAGCGCCCCTCGTCCTCTCCACGCCCAGAGATGGGGGAAGTGTACACGGATGCAGTGCTGCTGGTCTGGAAGCCTGTGGAGTCCTGCGGCCCAGTGACCTACATAGTGCAGTGCTGTATAGAAGGTACAGGCTTCCCGAGGCTTAGGCCTCTGTGCATGGTTGATACGGAGAGGCACTGTGCGTGCGTCTGCTCTGTGTCTGTGGGTGGCCTCAGGAAAGGGGTTCCCTTGATTTGCCACAACCGCTTCTCACTCTCTCCTGTGTGGTCAGGAGGCAGCTGGACCACCCTGGCCTCCGACATCTCTGATTGTTGCTACGTCACCAGCAAGCTGTCTCGGGGTGGCATGTATACCTTCCGAACAGCGTGTGTCAGCAAAGCAGGAATGGGCCCCTACAGCAGCCCTTCAGATCAAGTCCTCCTGGGAGGGCTCAACCACCTGGGTAAGCTTTGGGGTGGATGGGGCAGAGAAGGGTGGCTATCAGATCAGGCATAGACATCCTCTTACCCATGGATGATCTACTTGTCTGCATTCAGCATTCAGAGCTTACACTCCTTGGGAACCCTAGCATCTTCCTGTCCCCCTTCACTCACCAGCTCCCTCCTCATGTTATCCTGGGAGTTGATCATGGTTGATTTTTACTTCACTGGGTGCTGTGTTTGCATCTGATGGGAGAGTGCTATGGTTGACTGGAAATGGCTGGTGTAGACTCAAGAATGGCAGATGTCATTTGATTGATTGCTATCTGGTTCCACCCCGGAATGTCCTCTACCATTATCACACACACAATCAGTCAAGATGGCAGACTCTGCCATGATCCTCCCTTGTCCAAGTTTCTCCTCCATCACACACAAAATTGTTCAAGAAATGAGGGGTCAACGTGCATGGGAGCTTAAAGAAAGGCCACTTTTCTAGGGTTTGGTGAGGGACTATCAGAGATGCGAGGGACAGGGCTACCTGGATGTCCCTCCTTGACTAGGTCCCCTATCTCTCCTTCTACAGCCTCTGAGGAGGAGAGTGGCCGGGGGAGGCCAGCCCAGCTTCTCCCCAGCACAAAGACCTTCGCCTTCCAGATGCAGATCCGGAGGTGCAGGGGTGTCTGCAGAGAGTGGGAGGGTGGGACGGTCCCTCAACTCCTCCCACGGGCTTTCCATGTCCAGCGCCCCAGTGCAACTGCCCAGTACAGCTGTCACTGGCCCCTTATCTTATCTGCTCATTGAGCTTTGTCCCTGCTGCTCTAAGTGTGGGGACTCCTCACAAGCACCCGTGTTTCCTTTACGCAGGGGCCGCTTCAGTGTGGTACGGCAGTGTAGGGAGAAGGCCAGTGGGCGGGCGCTGGCTGCTAAGATTGTCCCCTACCGGCCTGAGGACAAGACAGCTGTGCTAAGAGAATATGAAGCACTCAAGAGACTGCATCACCCACATCTGGCCCAACTCCATGCTGCCTACCTCAGTCCCCGGCACCTGGTACTCATCCTGGAGCTGTGCTCTGGCCCTGAGCTGCTACCCTGCCTGGCAGAGAGGTGAGGGGTAGCATGGGTTGCCTGGGAGACAGGCAGGCAGGCAGGCAGATGTCTCTGGGAGGGACCGTGAGAACTGTGACCACATCAAGCAGGGACTCGGCGAAACCCGATGCACCTTTTTGGCTTTTGCCAGCAGTGTTCTCAGCCTTCCCCGTGTATGCCTAGCCCTGGCAGGACACCCCCACCCGCCTTTGGCCCATCCTGAGCCCTCTGTGCCCCTAGGGACACCTACTCAGAGTCTGATGTGAAGGACTACCTGTGGCAGATGCTGAGTGCCACCCAGTACCTGCATGCCCAACGCATCCTGCACCTGGACCTGAGGTCCGAGAACATGATGGTCACTGAGTACAACCTGCTTAAGGTGGTAGACCTGGGCAACGCTCAGAGCCTTGACCAAGAGAAGGTCCCACCCCCTGAGAACTTCAAAGACTACCTAGAGACCATGGGTGCGTATGTGACTCCCGGTCTGTGGGGGGAGGGAGGGAGCTCGTCCCTAACTGGCCTCCCTCCCTCCTAGCTCCACTGACACTTCTCACATGCTGGGCATCTGGGCTCAGATGCCCAGCATGTCACCTGACTTCTCCACTGACATCCACCACCTGACCCATCCAACTGTGCCCAACCACCTGTGTCCACCCATGCTCCTCTGCAGCTCCGGAACTCCTGGAAGGCCAAGGGGCTGTTCCACAGACAGATATCTGGGCTATTGGTGTAACAGCCTTCATTATGTGAGTCCCTCAGGTATCTGGGGAAGCTGTGCTAGGTGGGTGGGACAAGCCACACACACAGAGCCCTGTGGATCCCCATAAATACATCCAGAATTTGGTCCACATACGCCACCATTCATTATGGTGAGCTTGATGTCCCTACATCTCCTATCCATCCTTGAGCATCTCCTGTGCCTCTCACCCACACAGGCTGAGTGGTGAATACCCCGTCAGCAGTGAGGGGACTCGCGACCTGCAGAAAGGCTTGCGCAAGGGACTCATCCGGTTGAGTCGCTGCTATGCTGGGCTGTCTGGAGGTGCTGTGGCCTTCCTGCAGAGCTCACTGTGTGCTCGACCCTGGTAAGGAGTCCAACCTGTGCTCCACCCGCTCTCGTGGGCCCAGCCCACCTTGCTGGCCTCACCCACCGTGCACCCTTCCCTCTCCGCTTGTCTCACCCTACACCCCGCCCTCCCAGCCTAACCCTCAGACCCTGGATGGTTCACTTATTGTTTCAGGGGCCGCCCATGCGCCACCTCCTGCTTGCAGTGTGGATGGCTGACAGAGGAGGGTCCCACCAGTTCCAGACCCACGCCCGTGACATTCCCCACCGCGCGATTGCGCGCCTTCGTGCACGAGCGCGAGAAGCGACGGGCGCTACTCTACAAGAAGCATAACCTGGCCCAGGTACGCTGAGGTCCTGCTCTGCAGGGCATGATGTGCCTTGCCACACTAGGACACCTGCGCCAATAAAAGATGCAAAACAGCCAAAGAGTTTCCTGTCTCATTGAGTCACCTTCCTGGTGTTTGAGATCTTCATTCATAGAGTTTTGGAACTTGAGAATCACAATTTGTGCCTGAAGTGTTATCCAGTCACCCATCCTCAATAAACCAATTAAAATGTGGCTCCATTGGGAAGAGGGACAAAGAGACATAGCAAACCCCTCAAGTTGATCTTCAGCATCTGAAGTAAGACTTAAAGTTTAGAGGGCCAAGGATATGAACATCTCAGCAGTGCCGGCCAAGATGCGGTCTCATCCATCCTGGTCATCTGGGTTTCACCTACATCTTGTGAAATGCTCTGATAGGTTGATAGAACTGTTTGAAATCTCTTTCAGAGATAAGTGGCCCCTCTGGATGGTGCCTTTTTCTGGGGTGGGAGGGTAGAGGGACAGCGATGACTCCTATTTCTTTAGGGTCTATTGATAAAATTGAGAGACACAGGTGCTTCTTTAAAACGTTATTGCTGCCAGACTGGTAACAATTGGAGCAGATCCCCCAGGAACCTTTGGCTCCGGAAGCCTGAAGTGGTATAGTGATGGTCTCATATCCCGTTCCTGCATTTCTATTAATCTTTGGGCCTCAGCTCCTCCTCGTCACAGAAACCCGTTGGCCTCTCCCCTGCCTTAGTGTGCAGCTGTGACCCGAACATCTTGGCTGTGTCAGTTCCTGGCCAAGAGATCAATCAGGAGGTACTGCTGGGGTTGGACAGATGGCTCAGTGGTTAAGAGCACTGACTGCTCCTCCAGAGGTGCTGAGTTCAATTTCTAGCAACCTCATGGAGGCTCATCACCGTCTCTAGTGGGATCTGATGCCCTCTTCTGGCATAAATCTGTACATGCAGACAGAGAACTCATACAGAAAATAAATATTTGAGGGGGTAGGAAGAGGTACTGCTGGCCATGAACCCCTGAGGTCTTTATCTAGGTCTTGTCTTGGGATTGCTGGTTCACAGCCATGGTGAAAACAAAACCATCCTGCAACATTACCTATAGTGTGTGTGGCCTTGGATCCCCTGTTTTTACATATGGATGTTCTGATGAAGTTGCTCCATTGCATTCTCTCCAGAGCCTGTGGAAAGGAAACCCATCACTGCCTCTTCTCAGAGCAGGGAAAAAAACCATTCCCCTTGGCTAGGATCCAAAGAGCAGCTTTACTATCTCCCCGGGGGGCTGACCTGAGGGACCTCCCCACAGGGCCTTGACTCTCTAAGATCCTAATGTCCAGTAGCACCACCCTAAAAAGCAAGCCTGTGACATTTAGATGCCTGAAGGCTAGTCCACATCAGAACTGCAGAAGCTCAGGCAGGGACATTTAGAAGCAGGCAAGGAGGGAGGTCCCTCTCTTGGAATAAACCCCCTTGCAGAATCTAACCTTGCGGGGCAAGCCCTTTCAGCCAGGCCTTCTGCCATGGATAGAAACAAGGCTTTGCTCCCCTTTTATCATGGCCATAGGCCAGCAATTCCAAACTAGTCTGAGAAAGACCCCAAGTGTTCATGGCCAGCGGTTTCTCCTGATTTTCAGTTGGTCAAAGACTGACTCGTGGGCTGTTGATACAGATGTCCTGGGGGCAAGCTGCAGCCACGCTTGCTTATAGCTGGGTACCAGGGGTTGCTGCTCTGACTAGTCTCCTGTGGCTGAGAGGCTTTGAGGCACCAGTCAATACTGTCTCTGTTTTTTGAGAGCATCCAAGCTGGAACCAATTCTTGTTTACTGGCCCCTTAGGTCTTTTTGCACCTAGGGTACCTTGATCTCAGAACTGGACCTGGCCCCCATCTCTCCAATCTTCCCACTGCCCCCACCTCCCCTCTGTCCTGATTTCACCAGGGCCTGTGCACAGACACACCCCTCGTTTGTCACAATAATATAATATATAATAATAATAATAAATATAGCACTCGGGGCCGCTGAATATGTGACGAGAATCATTTATCTTCTGGCTTTCTGAGAGCGGAAAGTCCAAGTCTGTGCCCCATGACTCTGCCTCTGGTGACAGCCCCTGACTGTGTCATATCCTAGTGGATGGCACTGATAAAAGATAAATGAGACGTTCTCATGTTAATTATGAAAACCAGAGGGTGGGAGAATGGGGTAACAGCTAAAGACACAGATACAAACAGACTACGGAACCTGGGCTGCGAGGTCCACCCGCCCCATGAGGTCTCTGAACAGTTAGCCCCAAGCATTCCAGAAACACCAAGCCCATCTCTTCAGAGCTCTTCTTCCTATCTGATTCATCTTGCCTCTTGGCCCAGGGTAGGGTAGGATCCCTCTGGGAGACAAATGGACAGCATAAAATCAAATCGCTTCTGCTCAGCAAATAAAGCAATGGTCAGAGTGAAAGGCACCTACAGGATGAGAGAGCATCTTTGCCTGTCAGCCATCTGACAAAGGGTTAATATCTGGAATATATGAAGAACTAAAACATATTATCTAATTGATAAATAGGAATATGAATTAGACAGACAACTATCAAAAGAAGTACAAATAGCCAATAAGCACATGAAAATATTCAGTAACCTATCAGGGAAATGCAAATCAAAAGCACATGGAGGGGTTGAGGGGTTAGGTGTGGTGGCTCTTGCAATTTAATCTCAGCATTCCAGAGACAGAGCAGAGTCTGTGTGAGTTCAAGGCCACCCTAGCCTACACAGTGAAACTTTACCTCAAACAAAATAGCAACTGCACTGAAGTTCTAGCTTGCTTCAATCAGAAAGACTGTCAAGAAAACAAATGAGCTGGAGAGATGGCTTTGTGGTTAAGAGCACTTGTCACCCTTGCAGAAGACTAATATTTTTGTCTGTTTAATTCTAAGACTTTAATTCACTTAAGTTGGCTGAAGTTTTGGTGAGAACCTGTGTGACAAGACTTTTATTCGGGTTTGAGGACAACAGAGATAGTAAAACAGGAAAGCAGCTCCCAGGAGTCTCCACATTGCTCTGGCTTTCATAGTTCTTTGGCAACTTCTCACTTCAGAGTTCACCCACTGCTGGGATAGAGCTCAGCCACTGCTATGACAGAGCTCAGCCACTGCTATGGTAGAGCTCAGCCACTCATTAATCTATGTCCTTGAGTCTCATTCACTGCATGGTGTTTGCTCCACCACAGGAATTCCTGGCTGGATGTATGCTCCCTCAGCAGGGGCCCTCCCTAGGGACCCATATTAGCGGCACAACACTAGACTTACAGAACCCAGTATTTGGCTTTGGTCATGGACTTCATCCTACCTCAGAACCTGTGTCCAGCTCTTTTCCAAAGCCATGGCTAGGGCTATGAGCACATGTTGGTCTCAACCACATGGCTGTCCCCTCTGTTTGTCAGGGTTTCCTTGCCCCAGAAATTACACACACAGCACATTGTCTATAAGCCACAGCCAGTGCTGATGCATGATACAGGTATTACATTTACCTGCTAGACTTCCCCTGCCTGGAACAAATATGTCATAGGGCATCTTCTTCAAAGAGAGCTGGTTACAGGATAGGAGCAAGATGATGAGCTACATGACAAATTACCTACTAACCCCAGGAAATCAAGTCCTTTTGGTGCTACACATACTCAACACACATGTGGAATAAAGAACACATGGAACCTCCAGTTTGTGGGAAAGAGCTGTCTTAGATCTGGTGGCTTGTGAGCCTCTTGTTTCTTCAGTGACTACCTCCTTGAGCCATGTCTATCTGGCATGTCAGTTTTTTCTTCTTTTGCTTTTTAACTGTATGTGCAAGAGAGGGTTTTAAGCAGCGGTGAGTGCAGATGCCCTCAGAAGCCAGATGTGTAATTCTTGGGAGGGGGAGTTACAAGCAGTTATGAGCTGCCCAACCTGGGAACTGAAACCAAAGTCAATTCAAACTCTGCCAAAGAAGCATGTGCCTTTATCCACTGAGCCACCATACCAATCCAAGGTCCCAGCTATTTTACCCACAGGATAAGCAGAGGACACTGTTCCAGATGACAGTTTATTTAAATGTTTCCCTTTCAATAAATAAAAGCTAAAACTCCCGGAAGTGTAACACGACTGCCTCCTGTGTACTCGGGAGGGGCTGTGTGGCTCACTCTGCAAGGCAGGCAGCCGCGGGCAATGTACCAAAGCTAGCCAGATGCCAGGGAAGCCCCTCTGAAGGCAAAACCAGGCAAGTCTCAGAACAGAAGGGTGTGTTCAAGTGTTGTTTCTGAGTTCTACTTCTGGGCCCCTTTTGTGCTGAATACAAAGGTGAATCCTTTAGGATCCACCCCCAGCAGACTTCCATCTCTGGGGCCAGGCTGCTGCCCGCTCATCCTTCCCTGTGGCCACACCCACCATGGTGAGGACTCTGAGCAGCCCTTCCATTTACTGGACCAAATCCTGAAACGCTGGTGGGCTTGAAACTGGCTCCCTACCTAACCTTACCTAGTTCATTTCGGGGATGGTGTGGCACACTTTTTGGCACAGCAGTGTGGACAGGCCTGGAGTACTTCTGGAAAAGCCCATCACATCACTGGAACCTCGAGTCAGAGGTGCTGGTGACGCATGGGACTTAGTGATTTGGTGAGTGCTTTTGGCACTAAGTGCCATCAGTGGCAGAGAGGATCCCACCCTGAGGACAGAGCCCAGCCCAGTGTACTCCCACTCATTCTGTCTGAGACCGAGGACTTGTGATCCCCACGTGTGGTCAGAAAGGCACTGTGTGCGTCTCCTAATACTCACAGGACATCGTCTGCCTCCTGGGCCTCTGCATGATCAGGGCAAGGGACCAGGAGAGGTGAAAGGACTTCTCTAGACTGTCTGGGTCACTGGGGACCAAGGGTGTCCCCAGGTACACCTATCAGGCTGCAGATGGTCATAGGGGTCGGGCTACTAGACAAAGGTGAGAAGAGGGGCCGGAGTGTACCTGAGAAGGGGGTCTCAGGGAAAATAAACAGCAACGACCCATCTGTGGCACTGTAGAAGGAGAGATGACCAGCTTCATAGTCCAGAAAGATCCCCACGCGCTTGGGAGGGTTCCGTAGGGGGGAGAAGGCCCGCTCAGTGGAATTATAGAAACTCCCCAGGAACACCAGAATCCAGAACCCGTTGCCAGCTGACAGCTCCCCCTTCTCCTTCCTGTTGACATTTTCTTTACATACACCAAGCGCCCAGCTGGTACGGTCCCCAACTTCTACCTCCCAGTAATGGCGGCCAGAGGTAATGCGCTCCTGGCCTAGCACGCAGGGGCCTGGGTCAAACCGCTCTGGGCTGTCAGGCAGGGCCTGCCGCTGGTCACCTCGCTGCACACTCCTCCGGTCCTCAGATAAGACCAGCTCCGGGTTGGCAGTGTCTGGGTCCAGAGTTATGTCCCCTGTGGAGAGGCCCGAGGTCAACCACACTCCCAAATCAGTCCCCATCCGCTCTGGCAATCAGCCAAACCCTTCCCTGCTGTTGGTTGGAGCCTCAGGTTTAAGTAACTATCCCTAGTGAAGAACTTCACCTCCCTAGGAAAAAACTCTATCCTTACCCAGAATGTTCTAGAAACCAGACCCACATCTACTTCTGATGACAAGAGGGCATTCTGACTGCTTGACACAGTCGAGAGTGACCTTGAAGTGTGGATCCTTCTGTTCCCCCATGTCCTGACCACTTTTTACATGTTTTTTTCTTTCACTCTCCAATGGAAGACTGGGTTTGGGTGGCAGTGGCACCCTGGGCCCTGTAGGATTCTAACAGAGGAACTTCCCATCGACCTTTGACTTGAACCAAGGGCAGCGGTCCCCTGGACAACCAAGGCTTAGCAACAGAGTCCATCCCTGGCTCCCGAGGAAGGCCCGACAACGCGCTCAGCCAGTCGTAATGGTCCCCTTACATCACACCTGAACTTCTGCTGTTAAAATGGTTCAGGTGGGGGTCTGCTGATGATGTCAGGAGGGGGCTGGTCACCACAGCCAGCTGTGGGACAGAAGAATGTGCACTTCAGCCTCATTCACGGGCTCCAGGAGAGGAGGCAGGGGTCAAGTTTGCTCATAATGATCTGGCACACTATACCCACAGAACAGAACCTCCCCAAAACTCCTTAAAGGTGGGGGTCCAAGGAGATGCTGAGCTGGGGAGCTCATCAAAGTGCCAGGAGGGTAGTGTCCAGTGAGGGCAGGAAGGCTCCGTGCCCATCCTCCAGCCTTGTCCACGCATCTCTTTTTT
>LOJH01000186.1:40789-76677 GCA_001685095.1 Ellobius talpinus | reverse complement strand
GTGTGTGTGTGTGTGTGTGTGTGTGTGTGTGTGTGTGTGTGTGTGTATGATAAGCTAACTAACTGGGTGCTTTTATGTTTTGTTTTGTAGCATACTCAATGTCCCTGATACCCTCTAATAAGCAGAATAAATACACACGGTCTACTGGGGAAGATTAATTTGTATGTGCATAAGTATGTATAATGCCTGTGCAAGCAATGTTTGTCATCTTTGCATGTGGAGGTCAGAGAACAACATCAGGTGTCATTTCTTTTACTTTCCACCTTTATTGGAGACAAGATCTGTTTGTTGCTGGCTGCTGAGAACCCTGAAGCCTAAAAACTTCTGGAGAGCCTCCTTCCTCAATCTCCCATCACACCACAAGGACATGCAGTGATAGACAGGCAGGCAACCAATTCGCTTTACATGGCTTCTGGAGGTTCATCCTTGGGTCCTCAAGCTTGTGTAGCAAGTGCTTGACATTCCAAGCCACTGCCCCAGGCCAGAAGAAGGATTTCTATCAAGTGACTGCACAGGTAGAGGAAGATTCCAAACAAAGGACCTTGGGAGAAAAGGAAGCCTCAGATTTGCTTATGTGGGAAGGTTGTCATTTCAAAATGGCAAAATGGAATGTGTTGGTCAGACCCCACTTTGGAAGAGAACAGGGTGAACATTCTAAAAGCAAAGGACAAGGGGCTATGTGAGATGCAACTTTGAAAGACATTCTCCCTCCTAACCTGTCAATATATATAATTTAAAGTTGCTAAATGTAAATAAATGTCATAAGCCTATTTAAATCTCTTCTATTTTAAGAAATTTTAGTTGGATGCAGTGGAGAGGGGTTTTAGCCTGGGGCCAGGCTTTGAGGTGTTTCTTGGTAGCTAGATAAAATGAACATACTTGAAAATGAAAGAAAACAGTTAATGAATGATTTTTCTCTGCCATTCAAAGTCTTCCTTTTAGCAAAAACAGACTTTTGTATTCTAGATCCAGTCTCTTTGCTTCAAGTCTAAGGGACATCATTATAGTGTGGGCAACTGGAATCTCCAGTTTCCAGGAAATCATTAAGAACATGGCATGGGCCTGTTGGGATCTGAAATGCTGAAAGATGATTGCTGTGGGACAATGGTCTTTTATCCTGTCACTTGTATTATTTTTAATAAAATGCTGATTGGCCAGTAGTCAGGCAGGAAGTATAGGTGGGGCAATGGCATCCAGGCAGGAAGTAGAGGTGTGGCAATGAGAATTATGGGAAGAAGGAATTTCAGTATGCAGTTGTGACCCAGACTTAGTAGAAGCAAGATGTGACTGTCTCGCCACAAAAGGTACCAAGCCACATGGCTAACTCAGACAAGAATTATGGGCTAATATAAGTTATAAGAGTTAATAAGAAGCCTGAGATAATGAGCCAGTCATTTTACAACTAATGTAGACCTCTGTGTGATTCTTTGGGAATTAATGACTGTGAGAACTGGGCAGGACAGGGATCAGGTGGGACAGAAAAACCCCTGTCAATAAATGGCACCCAACATGGGAGGGACCAGGTAGGAAAAAAACCTCAGTCAACAGATAATATCTTTTTCTAAAGCTGAAGCAGGACCACTGCTGTGAGTTCTAAATAACAGTGAGGACCGGTCTCAAAACAAACAAGTAAAAACAGTCTTCTAGTTTATTGAACAACTAACTTTATTTCAAAGCCAATGAATCTATCATAGCAAAGCTTGGTTTTGTTCATTCAGTCAGACAAGTGGATCTTCACCAAATACGTGTGCACAGAGTATCCTACCTGGAGACTTGGTGCTTTTGACTGTCATGCTCGCCTCCCAGCCCCTAGGAGTTTCCACATACTTTGTTTCCAACAATTGTGTTTAATATCCCACATACCAAATAGCATCCTCCTCACAAAATACCAGAGACAGATAGCAGCAGCAGCTCGCCATGAATGGGCTTTTTCCTCATAGAAAACTAGTTTGCCTCTGAGAGAGACAGTGTGGAAGGGTGGGTGTGGATGTGGAAGAGGAAGAAAGCCATACTTAGCACAGGTTTGTTTCATACCACAGAGCCTCTTTTAAACTTTTGTGAGAAGCAACTGGAGACTCTCACTTTTTATAAAGGCTTTCTTTTTCTTTTCTTTTTTTTCGGTTTGGGTGGTAATTTTCTAAATGTCATCTGCAAATAAATAAACAGGTAATTTTTCAATTTTATGAATTGTTTTTCTGTGTTTTCCACATATCTCTGATGAACAAGGCCATCTTTGGAGCCAGAAGGAAAAGAATAAAAGCTTCCCTGTCTATCTGCTATCAGGAAACATGTTCATGGGTGCCTGTCTGTGTGTGTGTGTGTGTGAGAGAGAGAGAGATACACACACATATATACACACAAAGACACACACACAGATATAGATATACACACACAAAGATACACACACATACAGAGAGAGAGAGAGAGAGAGAGAGAGAGAGAGCTACAATGGATTGCAATTCCCTGTGCAATTTTCATAGTTCATTGAAGTCTGCAGTTAAAGGAATAAATGTCAGGTCTTACAATACATTTAGAGGAAGTATGTTAAATAAGCTCTCAGTGTTTCAAATTACATGCAAAAATGTGGGGAGGCCTCGGCCCACTCTAACACTGCTTACCCCTCAACTTTCCTCCCTAATTAGAGCATTTTGTCTTTGTGGCTCCATCCTATTATTGTATCATGCTAACTCTTGGCTAATACTCTGTGAAGTGATAATTAGTAGTATCTACACCAGCAGAAAGCGGATGGAGGGGTGTGATCAGAGACCCAAGCGGGTGTTACCAATGGTCACTTGGAGGAAAACAATGGAGGGGGTTTAATTGACCACGGTGACTTCACACATATCATGGAGGTGAGCTAGCAGCTTCCTAGCATAGCAGAAAGACAGCTCAATTATTAAATCATTCCTTAAGATTGCTCTTATGGAGCTTTGGACATGAATCAAGAACAAAGGGTTATAAGAAATAATCCTTTATAAAAGTTTAAAAACATATAGTAAAGTTAAAGGGGTCTGGGTTTGAATAGGGCTTATTAATTACTTTTTCGAGTCGCATTTCCCAGAAATAATCATTCCATTAGTTCAGACTTGAAGATAAGCTACTGTAGGTAGCCCTGAAGGTAAACAGATATGGGCAGACTATCAGCTCATGGAGTAAGGCCGTATTTATTTGATATAACGATGTATAGGAAACACCAGGTTATGCAGCAGTAGGGTATTTATATCGTCCCAGCTAATACTCAGTGAGAGGAGGAGGATATTTATAGTACTTTCAAATTTTGCAAATAGAAAATCATAGTCTTGAGCTGGGGAGGCATCTTAGTCAAGTCCGTGCTGAATAAACATGAGGATATAAGTTACAGCCCCAGAACTAACGTAAAAACAGCAAAGCACGCTACTTCATGTTTGTATGCCTGGTGTTGGGGAGATGGAGACAGGTGGATGCCTGGGATTTGGTAGCCAGCAAGTCTATCCTACTTGGAAAGTTCCAGGCCATTGATAGATCTTACGTCACAAAGCAAGGTAGACAAAACTTGAAGAATAGCACCCAAGGTTGTCCTATGACCTCTACATATATACACAATCAACCTTTCTCCATTTAAATTCAGGTTGAAATTCAAAATCGTACATATTTGTGACATTTCCAAATTTAGTTAAAAAGATCCTAAGAATTTCTCAAGGCAGAAAGAGGTTTTATCCAGTAATTTACTCCATGATCTTATGTGTTCTACCACATAAGCGATCTCAATAGATACCTAGGTTCTATCAGATTTTGCAGGAAACCTTTAACAAATGGGATTTTATATTTAACTTCAAATTACCACTTCCTTAAAATTTCACCTGATTTGTATTCTATCTTAAGAAGATAGATACAGCAGTAGCTATGGTCATCAATTTTCTATTTCAGAAACACTTGATATAAGGAACTTAAATGAAATAAAGGTTCATCAGAGCTCACTCTTCCTGAGGTTTCAGTCCCTGAGCAGTTGAATCTTTTGCACAGGGGTCTCAGGTGTGTAGGACTCAAGGACTCAAAGATGCTAACTTTATGAAGAGGCGAAAGGGTTGAAAGGTGTCAGGGATCCCGCAATCATCTCCCAAGGGTATTTCTTCAATGGCCTGAAAATACCCAACTCATTAATACCAACTGCATGCCAAAGTTCAAGTCTGTCTTTTTGCAGGGAAAGATGAAAACAAAGGCAGAAAAGAAGATGCTGAGTCCTGAGCTCCTTTGATCAAGATACATCTGAGTTCCTTGGACTCTTTAATTAAATAAATAAATTCCATTCATTTAGCGAGTTTGGGTTTTCTGTTACTTGCTGTTGACAGACTCCTGATAGATGTAAGGAAGGGGAAATGAGGGAGAAGAAAATGCAACTGAAGCAAAAGGCACACAGTTGCCCTGATTTGCCCTGATTTGCCCTGAGTTATATTCCATCTTCCTGGCATTGTCTCTTTAAGAATTTCTTTCACATTTGAGCTTTTCAAATGAATAGGAGCACCAAATTTAGAGAAATACTAGTGTTAAAATTAAGTTGTAGCTCAGCTGAAACAGATCTGTGGAGAAGGGTCATCCACATTGCACCAAGTCATTTCCCTACTAGTGCTTTTTAGAGGGGAACAAATATCAACACACCATGAGGACTTTCAGGATCTGCCTCAAAGCACTTTTCTCAGAAATTGAGCCAAATAATCAATTCCCATACAGGAGCTGAAAAATTCTTCATTCTCAAACTCAGGGTACTTTTAATTCCTTTTAAATACAGATGAATTTTCCAGTAGGGTAGTGGTTCTCAACCTGTGACCGGTAACTCCTTTGGCAAACCTCTGTCTCCAAAATTATTTACATTATGATTCATAACACTATAAAAATTACAGTTATTATGTAGCAGCAAAAATCATTTTATAGTTTAGGGTTACCACAACATGAGGAGCTGTATTAAAGAGTTACAGCATTACGAAGATCAAGAACTACTGCCAGAGAGGATATTACTTCCTACTGTTTGTGTGTGTGTGTGTGGTGTGGTTCTTTTTTTCCTTTACTCTTCTTTCATATATTATATCCCAACCACAGTTTTCCTTCCCTCTACTCTTCCATTTCTCTTCCCATAAAAAGAGCAGGCATCCCAGGAATATCCACCACACATGGCCCAAAAAGTTGCAATAAGTCTAGACACCAACTGTCATATCAAGACTGGACAAGGCAACCCAGTAGGAGGAAAGAGACCCCGAGCACAAGCAAAAGAGTCAGAGACACCCTGAGTGCCACTGTTGGAAGTTATTGTTGGGAGTCCCACAAGAATACCAAGATACACAGCCATAAGGTACATGCAGAAGACATGGTGCAGATCCATAAAAGGTCTGTGTTTGTCGCTTCTGTCTCTGTGAGCCCCTATGAGCCCTGCTTAGTTGATTCTGTGAGTCATGTTCTCCTGGTGTCCTCTATGCCACTGGCTCCTCTGATCTTTCCTCCCCCTTTTCTGCAGGGTACCCCTAGATCTGCCTAGGATTTGGTTATGGGTCTTTGCATCTGCTCCTATTGGTTGCTGGATGACACACCACTAATAACAATTGACCTAGGCCCCAACCTATGAAAATAGCAGAATATCATTAGGAATCATTTCATTGATTTTTTTTGCCAGTCATGTTTCGTTCTTAACTGGGTCTCTGGGATATCCTTCCTCTGGTTCTCTGCCACCCAGGCACTGTCAGGCATGGGGTTCCTCTCATGAAAGGGCCTTGAGTTGAACCAGTCATGGGTTGGCCACTCCCACAAGTTCTGTGCCCCCATTGCCCTAGCATCTCTTGCAAGCAGGACAAATTGTAGGTCAAATGTTTTGTGGTTGGGCTGATGCCCCAGTCCCACTGCTAGGAGCCTTGCCTGGTTAGAGAAAATGGCCAGTTTGGGCTTTGTATCCCCCATTATTAGGAGACTTCACTAGGGTTACCCTTGTATATTCCAGGGAGTTTCTACAGCACTAGGTTTCTACATTGCCTCCCAAATGCCCCCCAATTCTGATCATCTCTCCCAGTACTCTCTCCATTCCTCCAACTCCACAACTGATCCCTCCTCTCCTCAAATTTACCCACCTACAGTCCACCCGAAAAACCTATTCTATTTCCCCTTCCCAGGAAGATCCATGCATCCAAATCGAAGACCCAGACATAAAACCATACACCTATGGACATTTGATTTTTGATAAAGGAGCCATAAATACACTACAGAAAAAAATCATCTTCAGTAAATGTTGCTGGTCTAACTGGATGGCAACATGTAAAAAATGCAAATTGATCCATATCTACAGCCCTGCACAAAACCAAGTCCAAGTGGATTGAAGACCTTGACATAAAACTAGATACACTGACCCACATAGATGGGGAATAGCCTCAAATGCATTGGTACAGGAGACAGCTTCCTGAACAGAACACCAACAGCTCAGGCATCAAGGACAACAATTAATAAATGGGACCTCGTGAAACTGAAAAGCTTCTGTAAGGCAAAGGACACCATCAACAGGACAAAAGAGCAGCCTACAGAATGGGAAAATATTTTCACCAACTCCACAACTGACAGAGGGTTAATATTCAAAATATATAAAGAACTTAAGAAATATCAACAAACCAAATAACCCAATTAAAAATGGCTGAGAAAGGTTTAAAGAAATGTTCAACATCCTTGGCCATCAGGAAAATACAAATCAAAACTACTTTGAAATTCCATCTTACACATGTCAGAATGGCTAAAATGAAAAATATAATTCACAGCTCATGCTGGTGAGGATGTGGAGCAAGGGGAATAATCCTCCATTGCTGGTGGGACAAGCTTGTATAGGCTCTATGGAAGTCAGTAAGATGGTTCCTCAGAAAACTCTCAGCTATACTGCTCTTGGGCATATACCCATAGGATGCTCCATCCTCCCACAAGGACATTTGCTCAACCATGCTCACTGTAGTTTTATTCACAATAGCCAGTAACTGGAAACGACCTGTATTTCCCCCAGCTGAAGAATGGGTAAAGAAAATGTGGTGCATTTACACCGTGGAGTTTACTCTGTTGTTAAAAACAATGACATCATTATATTTGAGCGCAAACAGATGGAACTAGAAAAGGTCATCCTAAGTAACCCAGACCCTGAAAGACAAACATGATAGGTACTCACTTGTAAGTGAACATGAGCTGTCAAGTAAAGGATAATCAGGGTACAGTCCACAGATCCAGAGAAGCTAAGTAACAAGGAGGACTTTCGGCTTTCTGACTTCTTCGATTCCTATGCTTTCTTAGGAGGCTCAGCATAAGTATGACAAAGACAGGGGAGGCAACGGTCATCTACACCACAGTGGTGCATAAGCAGTGGAAAGAGCATGTACAATCTCCTGTCCCCACGTTATGATAGTGGCAACCAAAAGATGAGGATGACAGGACTGGCAACATTTCTGGGTTGACCAGATGACCTGGTGACCAGCAGCCAGCCCTCACCAACAGTCCAGCCAATGGTCTACCTTTTCAAAGATTGGACTTAATGATGCCACTCATGAAGGGTCCCTCTTGATAATGAAACATTAGTCTGTGGAGCACTGAAAACAGCTATGGGCCCTGGTGCTAATGTTTCCCTCAGGACTTTATCTTCCCCTTTTCTTACATAACAACTTCCCTGGGGGAGAACGTTTTCTGACAGAGCAGGAAATGCTTTAGCCACTCAAGTCCACACCACGTGCTTTTCACCTCCTGTTTCTGATTTTCTCTTCAGGTTCCACCCTCCCCACAGCACTGCAGACTAAACAGAGAACTGAGAGTTACCCAGCTTCCTCAGCTGGGTCTAATAACACTAACTGATGAAACAAATCCTCAGTAAGGCTTGGAAGTGTTCATTGCAGACTCATGCAGATACTTCGTAATTTCTTAAATATAAAGCTAGTTATTTGTGAATATATTAAATAGGTGATATGAATATTCTGGGAAAAATAAATGTGACAATGGACATGTTTAAAAAATTTACAGTTGAGTTTTTAGCCTGAGAATACAGAAATTTGTGACACGTCCAATAGCTTTTCCTTCTGTCTTCTGCCGTCACAAAGCTCCTAGAAGACATGTCTTCTCACTAAAGAACACATTCAGGTTCCACCATCCTTTGCCAGCAGAAGGTAAATGTCACCGCTTAAACGTTGTTTCTGGGAGCTGAGCTTCTCAGCCACATGCCATTGAGGCTGGAGATGCTGAAACCACCCTGGGAAAGTCAACTGGATTTCATCAGCTTTTCCTTGGGTGAGCTATCACTGAGAGCCTACTTAATGAGCAAATCATGGTTCCCTTTGAATCTCAGTTGCCCCACTCTTAAATGGTTAAAGAAGAGTAAGAGCCGGGAAGTATCTTAGGGGGCAAAGTGCTCATCTAGCATGCATAGAGTTCTGTGTTTCATCCAGAACACTACGTAAGTGGGGCATGAGGGCATACGTCCATAATGTTAGCACTGGGGAGGTAGAGCAAGAGGGGGAGGAGTTCAATGCCATCTTTGACTATAAAGCAAGCTTGAGATTTCCTTTGACTACCCATGGCCCTGTCTCAAAAATAAAACGAGATAGGTAAATGCCCTAGTACCATACGTATTTCATACAACATCAGGAATAATAATGCTGATTATACTCACAGGTAAATGACAAAATGATTTCTTAAGGTATACCATATGCTAATTACCACGTTAAGTTCTAAACGTCCTTGAGTTTTATGATCCTTGTAAAAACTCTAGAATCAGGAACTGTTATCATCTTCCTTGTGCAGATGAGGGAACCGAAGGGAAGTCAAGCAACTTATGTTCATATCTAGCAAGGGAAAGGCAAGGTCTGAATCTTGACATGTTATTTCTGAAGCCTGATTCCTGTGCACAGCAGCAAGTAAAACATGGATGCAGGAGCTTGGTGAACTATAAACTATTGAGTGGTTGTGGCGTGGATACAAATAGTCACTCACTGCATTCCTTAGAAGGTTGAATTACCAATAGCCCATCAATGAAATCTCATGTACATATATATTATACAGCAATATACTAGCTCCTCCTGACTTACAAGTTTACACTCTAGGGTATCAGTTATTAATAGTTAATGTGATCTAAAAATATTAAAGGGAGAATTAGCTCATCAATTGTAAGTGGCAGCTTTGATATAGCTATGCCTCTTCTAGTTACTATTCTTATTGTTAAATCTCTTACAATTCACAATATAAAATCTCTCACAGGTATGTATGTGTAAGAAAAGAGATACTATATATTGGGATTGGTACTATATGTGATGCCAATGTGGTGCCAGTCATCTACCTGGGGTATTGGAATATGTTGTGTAAGATGAGGAGGAATTATTATACTAATAACATACTAGCTGAGAAACAATTACATTTACATTACATTTGTAATGATTGTTCTGTCTCTTTAAGAGACAAGCCATGCCCACTCCCTCCCCCTGAGGCAGGATGATCTTCAGCTTCTGGCCTTGGTCCTCTCTCTCTTTCCATCCCTCTCTCAAAGAGGCAGCTTCTGCCTCTCTCCCCAGTTCTCCCCTTCTCCCCACTTCTCCCCTTCCCCCTTCTCTGTCTCTCTTCTCCCCCCTCCTCTCCTCTCCTCTCCTCTCCTCTCTTGTCCCCCTCCTCTCTTCTCCCCCCTCTCCTCTCTTCTCCCCCTCTCTCCTCTCCTCTCCTCTCCTCCACTCCTCTCCCCTCCCCTCCCCTGCTCTCCTCTCCTCCCCTTTTCCCTTCCCCTCCATAACCCACCTAATGTCTAACTTCACTCTGCATGGTGTGTCTATCTGTCTGCCCCTTGCCCACCCGCTGCCCACATGGCTAGCCACCAGTGACCAGCCACCTTTGGAGACCTGCAGAGTGGTCTCATGCCCAGGCCCTGCCTGGGACTGGCTGCTAGGAACCCACTGACCCCTGCCTGCTGGGGATCCCGCAGCAAGCTACTCGGGGATCCGCAGCATGGCTCACTGGGGACCAGCCAGCCACCCATATGGCTGGCTGGGGACCAGCCACCTTCCTGCCGAGTGGTCTCGTGTGCCGTCCCTGCTTGGGACTGGCTGCTTTCGGGACCCTGAAAGCTTGCAGCAAATTCATTTCAACATTGTCACAAAATAAATCATGACAGTACCACTTACATCCAGGCATTCAGTCTCCTCTGGAGGTAAATTTTGAAAACTCTAAGCAATATCTGACGACAGAGACAGACTATTGCTGCTGCTCTGGATTTATAACACCTGTGCAAGAACATGGGCGAGAGTGTGCATCTGCCCTGGTAGCTGACCCAGGGATGTGTGTCATGACGCATGTCCAGCAGAGCCCCAAGAATGTGTTCATGCCACAGAACTTATTTCTATCTGCCTGTAACTCATGTGTCCTTCTGTAAAGGAACTGACATAAACCTAGAGCCTAAACTGGTTACTAGGGTCTAGCTGCTGATAAGACACAGTGTTGTGGGTCTAAGCATGGGGGGGGGCAAGGATGAAAAAGGATTGGAACTTGAAACATTATTTTCCCAGTTCTGTTTTCCAACCACTCAGTGTTGTCTACTCACAGTGTTGCTTTGACGCCACACCTGTTTCCTGTTGTGTTCTGGAAGCCTCGGCTGTACAACAGATGGCAGATTGTTTGCCTAACAAATGTTCTGGTGGGTAGGCTAAGGAGGTGGCAGTGGGGACCGCTGCAGTAGGGGAGGAGGGAGGTGGGGGGAGCACTCTCCTAGGCAGCAGAGAGCAAGGCCTGGAAACTCAGCCCTGCATATTCCAATTGCTGCTCTTGTCTTCTGACAGTCACGCCCAGGATAGCTGGAGTCAACAGCTGTCCCCAGAAGCTACAGGGATCTGACAGGCATGGGAAGGGGTAGCACGGGTTCTGCCAAAATAGAAAACTCCAAATTTAATCCTAACTAAATCTAAATGCAGTGAGTCTAACGTAAGATAAACTCTTTACTGGACACATGTCAACTCTCAGATCCTAAGCCTTAACTTTAGAACTTTATGTATCTTAATTCTAACTTAAACTTAGCATTTTTTGAAGAGACAAAGGTCTAGAAAAAATACCTAACAGTAAACTGTCATGAGTTCCTGTGAATTATGAGTTGGCTTTATTATGGTACCTGCACTTCAGAAGTTAAAGCATTTAATATAGGATGTCCTTCTGTATATGTGTTGCTTTTATTGGCAAATGAATAAAGCTGCTTTGACCTATGGCACAGCAGAATACAACCAGGCTGGAAGATTTTATATATATATATATATATATATATATATCTTGTAACTGCAATGTAACTGCCGAACGAGTAACATGCCAGCACTGGTAAGCCACAGCCTAGTGGCAATAAACAGATTAATAGAAATGAGTTAATTTAAGATGCAAGAGCTACCTAGAAATATGTCTGGTTCATGGACCAAACAGTGTTGTAATTATTATAGTTTCTGTTTGATTATTCATGTCTGGGTGGCCAGAAAAAAAACAAGCAGTCTCCACCTATAAGCATTGACTTTCTGGAATGAAAATTGAACCTCAAACTCATGCTTTGCCTACACTGGAGTATGGGAGAAAGGGTTTCTTAATCAGTTTTTAAAGAATGTATTTTGCAAGCTCATAAATAAAATAGCTTCAGTGAAGCCAACACACTTTGGAAGGGCACAGTTTTACAGACAACCCGTGCATCTGGGGAGGACACCCCCACATCCATCCCAAGTCTTTCATGGAATCTGGTAACTCTTTTTGCAATATCAAATCAGTTCTAGACATTCCATTTCATCTGACTCATTGCCTTGATTCTTGGAAAATAAGAAATGTTGACCTATTAAGAAGAGACTGAAAACAAACTAAAACTACCTTCATTGATCTCCAGTGTTTCTTCTACTCATTGCCATGATCTTAAAAACTGTAATAGAAACTAGCATGCAATGGCTTTCCATAAATAATTGGGGGAATAAAACATAATATAACAAACACTTTAAGAAGCGCTATGCATTCATAATCTCACATACAACAAAGTTCCCATCTGGAAGGAGTAATGTTATTCCAGTTTTAGAGACAGGAAAACAAGGGAAAACCAGTTACTCAGAGCCACACAGATATGAATAGACAGGGTCAGATTTTGAATCTTAAAAATACTGCAATAACTGAGTCAATGAGACTTTTGTAAAAACCAAATCTCTCATATGGGTAGAACATGGTTCCTTTTATCTTTGGGAAAATGCTATCTTTCCCTGAGTACTAAATTGAAAGAGACTAAATAAGGTAAGCTTAGTCTAATAATTCATAGCTGCCTAGGCCTGAGTGATCCAGAAACCTCTAAAATTAAATATGGAATGTTATGTGTAGGTGAATTTTCCTATAGAAAAACTCCACAACTTTAAATATTTTAAGCATGTTAAAATCCTTCTAGAGCACAGAGATGAATGAGTTATCCATTCTTAATTGAATTTTTGCTTATAATTGTCATCATTAAAGAGTTCAAGGGGTTCCAGATGGCTTATACATACCAATTAGAAGGGAAATGACTAGATGGATGCTTGGAAAGTATAAGGACTGAGAACAGTCAAGCAATGGAAGCATCTTAGGTATGGAAAGCACCACTGTAGAGGCAGCACCATGGATTAAGAATATTAGCTCAGAATCCTTTGCATTGCTAGAACGTGTACATGGTTAGATTAAGCATCCAACTTATTGCCTAACTATCTAGTCCTAATGATGCTGACACCATAGAATTTTAGTACCAGTAACCACATTCAGTGGTCTTCAGAGTGCAAAAAAGAATCCTCTATGTAAAGTCCAAGCCATGACAGAGCTGCAAATACAACCTTTCCAATCGTTTTATTTTCTATAAAAAATAAGCAGTGCTGAAGCCCAACAGTTGTTTATTGAAAGCCATCTGTGGCTTTCTCCAATGGCATCTGAATGTCCTATACAACAGCAGGCAGTTTAAACTTGAGGAGTTACCACATAGAGAACACTGGATGTGGGGACAGTTAGCAAAGGAGTAAAAATCATCCCACGTGCACAGTAAGTCTTCGACAAATTCTGTGGTTAGGGGTTGAGGAGAGATTAAACCCTCTTCCAAATTCTACAAAGCCTCTAGGGATGAAATGTAAGAGAAAGTCAATCAAGTTTGCCCAAAATGTTTGGAAGAGGTAGAAATGGGGGCATGGAAAAGAAAGAAAAGGAAGGGAGGGAGGGAGAGAGGAAAGGAGGGAGAGCAGAAGAGAGGGAAGAGAAGAAAGTAAAAGAAGGAAGGGAGGGAGGAGAGAGAGGGATAAGAGCAGGGACCATAGACATCCTCTGACCTCATGGATGGAAATTGAAAAGAAGGCAGGAAAAGGAAGGACACAGCTTGGTGGGATCAGACTTTTCCCAACTTAAATGTGAAATAGAAATAAGGGAAGTGACCTTTGTTCCACACCGGTGTGTAGTGATTAGGACTTTAATTTTATCATTTGGATTGAGTATTTGTCTTTGTGATGATATAGAGGCATTACACAGGAAAGGATGGGGTGGGGGAAGAAAAGTTAACTTTCCTAATTAGGTTTATTCTTTATGGAATAAGACAGATGCTCTAAAGTAAGCTATTGCAATAAAAATTGGACATAAGTTGGTACACTGGATGCATTAATGCTACGATTATGAAGCATAACAGAGAAAAGATGGGTTAATACAAGAGCATCATGCTAAAATAAAAAGAAATGAATTATACCACTGTTCAACCTTTCAATGCTAAGTGTGTTTACCCATGATGTTTACAGGGAGAAAGGATGCTACAAACCACGTCCTGGCCTTGACTATTAATGTCATGACCATGGGAATTGACTCAGTCTTCTTAACTTACTGACCATGCTGAGTACAATCAGTTAGGTCACAATTAAAATTATAATTCATCTAGCAAATCACCTCACCGTTCCCCACCTGTTTCTAAGACTCGGGAGACTTGGGGAATAAACGTGGTTCTTCTGTGCTGGCTTTTACCTTTTTACTTCAAAAATCATTTCTGTTATGCATAATGTATTCACTTTTAAAATCTTCCCAATTTGTAAGTTTCAGCAAAATTTCATCAGGTCTCAACAGAGTGTCAGGGGATAATTAGGACAGTTAGCAGGAATTTATCATTTCTCAGCTGGGTTTTCAAACTATCACTGACTGCATGAAGAAATCTGTTACCTAGTTCTCCACAGATCATTATGAAATCTCCTTCATCTCTGTGCAAATTGATTTCGCTGCTTTCCTGAAGGAAGATGAACTCGACAAGCAGATCTAACCCTAAAACTGCGGCCACTGGGTGTGGCTGTCCTCAGAGGGCAACAGGGGCCAACTTCCACGGTCTCTAGCCAGGAAGATGGTTTGTTGGGTACCTTTACTCCAAGCTGCTGTGGTTAGAAATTTAAAACCACAAACTAGGCTTCCAGTTAGATCTTCAGGAAACACGCACAGGACTCTATGAACATGCCACCGCGGGGTTCACAGAACAGATACTGCCTCGTAATCCAGTCAAGGCGAGAAGCCTGACGAAGACGGAGACAGTGGTTCTGTGCCACCTCTGCCAAAGAGCAGGATTTGATTAAGCTTGAGCCGAAAGGGGGGGGATCTCCTGTTCTTTAGAGAGGCTCATTTACTAGATGGTGAAAAATGAATGCTGTGGGTAATTTCATTTCCAATTGATTTATTTCTAAGTCAGGGAGGGGGACTGACACTTGGTGAAGGAAGCAAAAAGCGAGCGCCAGGGAAGAGTCAGCTAGTCTCGGGTATAATCCAATTATCTGAACACAGGCAATAAGAATGTAGGAGAAAACGGGCTGAAGGTCACATAAGATCATTATTCCTCACAACGAATACCTTCTTGCCCACCTCCCCAAAGACTCTCTAAAAAGCAGAAACTGACCCGTATTTCTAGTTTATTTCTGACACCTGAAGCTAATCAAAGTTCACTTTTTCAAAATCCGATAGTTATTTTCAATTAGATTGCCCAGCAAATTAAACCATAAATTTCCCTCTCCTAGCCCCACTTGTCTTATTCCTAAAATACAACTTTCTCCCCCTCTGGTACTTTATTTAAATCTCTGAGGCCAGCCTCCAGAGAAAATTATGGATTTGGTAATTTGCTAATGTGACTGGAGTAATTGTTTTGAGTCATATTTATGATTTTATTGTATCTTGCAACAATCAATAATAATCCACTGATGTCCCTGACTCTGGGGTTTTCTCAATACCGATAAATGACACAGGAAATTCATTTTTAATGCACTCATTTGGGACTCCCTCCCAGGGAAGGAGAGTCCTGCATATATTAATAAGGGCCACGAAATGAATGGCATAGCTGCACATACTTTACCCTGAAGAGTTAGCTGTGGGAGAAGATTTAATGCCCAAAACAAAGAGGAGAATAGACTAACAGGGTCCATTTTGTGCAACAGTGCCGTCATTAAAGTTAATGGAATTACTACGTGGTCATGCACCAGAGGCAACCTATTGGAAGTTAAGTTCTTCTAGGGCCATTGATTTGCAGACTTTCATTCAAAGATTGCCATTGGCACCAGGAGAGCCCTGCCGATGTGCATGAGCACTTAGAAATTGTTTATGCAAACTGCCAGTTAAGCATATTAGGGACTAACCATAACTGAGTGTTTTAGAGAAGAGGTTCTAGTTGAGCTTGTCTTCTCTTGAGAGTGGCAAGAGTCATCTCTGCCTGGCACTGACAACAGAGAACTTGGTAGATGCCCATAATGGAAAATGCTTAGAGGTAGGGCAGGCTTCAGGACTGGTTAACAGCAGGACCTGATGTTATCACCAAGAATGGAGCTTTATTCTTTTTTTGCCATTTCAGATCACCGTCAGCAAGTTGCCCTAAATACTGCACAATGATTGCCAGCTGATGTTAGAACAAACTCTTTTCTTGTTGATAGTCAGAGAAGAACATCCACCCCTGCAGCGAATGCCTGGAAATCCCTGTGATGATGGCTCCTCAGAGAGATGGTTCCTCAAATCTGGTAAGGCTATATTTGAAGGACTTCAGTGAAGACTAATTCCATAAAATCATGGCATAAGGAATTAGGTAGAATATTATAGTTCCTAGGCCAAATTTAGACTACTACCTCTCTCACAAAGTTTTATTACAACACAGTCATGTCCACTTGTGAAAATTCATTTTCATAATTCTGTGATGACTTTTATGCTACAAAACCAAAATCGTATTATTGTGGCAGAGTACATCCAGCATTCAGAGACTAAAAGGTTTACTGTCTGGAATTCAACAACAGAAGTTTGGAAACCTTTGGATTGTAAAAATGAAGTATGCACCTGGCACCATAAAAAGAATTCAACCCATTTTAATTCCTTGTACCCTAAACAATTGACATGTGTGGAAAAACATCCACTAGGGAGAACTATCAAGAACGGAATAGACACGGGGGACTAATTATTCAAATTCTAGAACAGTACACTAGACACTTAAATATGAATCTAGTTAAGATGATCTACAGAAGGTGGAAATATCTTTCACCTTAGATAGCTGAACCACCGGAAACACTCCGAAGAGAATTAACACTTCTTTCTTTCAACAATGTGCAAGGCCTGGTATAAGTTCTCCCTTCTACGTCTTCAAACTGATCTCTCGCCTGCTTTTCATCCCTTTCTTGCTTCATCCTTGTCTTCATTTCCTAAAATGTGATGACTTAACTCCCACTGCTATTTTCTTTGTCCAGAATATTCTTCACTAGCTGACTGGGTTCCTGTTATTCTCAATCCTACAGTTCTCATACTATAACTCATTTCTTTAACAGGTCTTTTTCTTTGTCCCCCCCCAATAAAGTAGTGATAGTCCTCCTACTTTTCTTCCTCCTGGTTCTTCCACTTCACACAATGTTACAGCTTTTCTAACACTACTCAGGTCTGTGATGGTTTGTTAGTTCACTTGGTTGTTGAAATTAATGCAAAAATGGCTGCTCTCCCTTGAACTCCAGCCCAGAGTCTAACAACATCTGACATGAAGTAAGTACTCCATAAAAATACTGACCAGAAGAAGAATTCATTGTGGGCTACAGAATTTCTACAGCTACTCAGCTTTCCACTATCGGTACATTTATTTCAAAAATCTGTCCTCAAAGAGTGACTGCTAAGTAGGCAGAGAGGAGAGGCAGGGTGATCCTTTCCTGTAGAGGTAGTGATAGGGTATCTCAGGTAATCAGGCCTTTGTCAGCATCATCTACAAATGAGAGCTGTGTAGAACTGAAAAGAGCTCCCTCACATTGTCCTGGATTCCAAGATGTTAAAGATAAAAGACAGACTTCAGTGCTGTGTGTGTGTGCATATGCATATGCATATGCATGTGTGTGTGCGCGAGTGTGTGTGTGTGTGTGTGTGTGTGTGTGTGTGTGCTGGGAGAAGGAGGTTGTAGAGTAAATGGCACTAACTGATTTCCCAGGTCAATAGGTCTTCCAGAATTATCTGCAGGCCTGTGCTTTGAGTCTCTTCCTCAAGAGTGAGATTCATCTATGACCATTTGATGGTGGATCTGAGCTTAAATTCACATTTATTCTTTTCATGGCTGAACAGTTTCATCAGAATTATATTGCTAGGACATGATTGCATCTGGGAATTTATAGCATTTACAGCCGACAGATGATGTGAAGCACAAATGAAAGCCCCTCTTGGGCTGTTTTCAGAGCAGTAGGATAGGATGCAGAAGTCTTTTCTTCTTTCCGTGACCAGGTACTGCTATATAGAGCTGAGAGTGGGAGATTTGAATGTGAACATTAGGATAAATGGATTTCATCACAAAGTAAAAGAACATTTGGCAGTTCACTTTGTTCACTCAATGCTGTTTGTTTTTCTTAACCACTTGAGGCAAGTTCAGCTTCTTACACAGCTCCCTGTTCACCCTTTCTATAGCATCAGGAGGAAGAAAGGCCTTTCGGAAAAAAAATACCAGAGCCAAGGAATGGCAGTGTCCATATTGAAATCCAAGTACATTATCTCTACATTGATGGGACACAAGACTTCAAATCACTGTCCGTCTTTTGCCTCTGAAGTTGGAACATGTCTTTTGACAAGGCTTCCATAATTGCATGTCTCTATTTTTCTGATCATGGTGGACAAGAGTCTTCTCCAGAGAAAGAATCTGTCATCAAAATATAGATGTAGGATTATATCTCCTGGCATAAGGGTTAAATTTCAAAATTACCCTTTCCCAACACTGACATGATTCACAAGGCGGGGAGGCAAGGAGCTCACTGTATCTGTCCCAAGGGCCATTAGAGTCTCAACAGCCTAAGACTTTTTACTCAGATATCATTAGGAAGGTCATCACTAATTTCTACGTGTCTGTGCCTCTCGTTACTCCTGTTCCCACCTGAGCCAGGCTCAGCCATTCAATCCTTAATTTTCCCAGTTGCTTTTTGAGTCTTGAGAATTAATTTACTAGTGGTTTTGGCACAAAGGGCAAAGAGGAGCCCCTGGAAGGAATCGAATAATTCAAGGCAGATATGGGGCCAAGAGTCAAGTCAGGTCATTTAGGGCAAGATTCAAAAATGTATTTATATAAATAAATGAAAGAGTAAACTATAAATCTGGGTAACATCTAACTGTGGCTTTGAAAAACTCTGCCACGATTTCAATCCTCAGAGGTTTGAATTCAAGGATATAAGAAGCACTTATATATTGGGGATAATAAAGGAAACAGAATAAATTGCTATAGTTATGCCTTGGTCAAAAATCCTTCAGATGGGGCCCTTGAAAAACAAAAGTTACCAAGATCACTATATATTTTTATTTTCTATTTAATAAGCCATAAAATATGAAGATTTTAAAATTTCAGAATTATGATTATCAAGTGGAGATACATTACTCAATTTGGAAATGAAAGGCTACAGATTTAGGCCACCTGAGGAGCCATCACCTCCCTCAATGTGTTCCATCTATTCTTTCCACCCAGAGGCAATTTCTAAACAATATATAGTTTTAAAACTTAGATAGGTAGCTCAAGGCAACTGGTTCTTAAATTTTATTATTGTTAGCTATTAGTAACTCTGGAAATGAAATCTCATAACATCTGGACTTATTTCAGCTGAATGCCCAGTTTCTACCACAGCATAAACTATTTTCTGGGCTCTCATTGAACACTCTGCCCTCACTGAAGTGCTGTGGCAACAAAGGGCTCATCTATGGAAACTAAACTGGCCATGTGTGTTCAAAAAAAAAGCATCGAATATTTTTCATGTGACTAACTGGGCACAGTTATTTTAGCTGGTTCCACAGTTCTGCCAAGCCCGCTGTTGACATACGGCAGGCTTAAAGATCTGACATCGGAAGGAGCTGACTACATGGGGTTAGATGATTTAAATCAAAATCATCTAGGCTTGAAACATAGCAAGGGGGTGAGAATCAACACTTGAATGGAATGGTCATTGCTATTTTGTGCATATGTGTGTACCTGTGAGCATTCGGGTGTGCGCAGATTTATGTGCATGTGCACATTTGCATTAGGCTGGAGAGCAAACTTGGAGTCTGCTGGTGTTGTGTCAGGCAGGCACTATGTGCTTTCATTGTTATGACAGGATCTGACTAGCCTAGAGACCCCATGCAGGGTAGGCTGGCTGGCCCATGGGTCTCAGAGAGCCCACCTGCCTTTGACCTCAGCAAGTGGATTACAACTCAGCATGCCAGATTTAATCATAATTTTTCAACATAGTTTCTTGGGGAAGAACACGGATCCTCATGTTTTTTTTAGGCAAACACTTTGCCAACTTCCCAACTTCAAAGTCTCCTCAACTATTGTTTTTTAGAGTACCAAGTGTCTATCACACAGCAAAAATAGTCACAGTGAGTAACTGGCTTCACTATTGCACCAACAGAATTAAAAAGCTGAGTTTTTCGGGGGATTTTAGGGTCTACTGAACACCCCTATTTCCACAGAACACTGTTTTTCACAGTGATTATATAGAAATCCCCAACTCTAAGCTTCGGATGGAAGTCTACTGAATGCTAAAACAGCAACAGCCAGATCACATCTGTCATGTTTTCTATATTTCGGCATTACAGATCTCAAATAAAATTAAATCACTAAATACTGACTCTACTATATGTCAGGGCCTCCAATTACTGGTGGAATTTGTTGGTAACACTAACAAAAAATTCAACACCTAAAACATATAATTCTACTATAAATGGACATACAGCAATAAAACAATGTTTTGATTTGTTAATCTTCACCTGTATAATCTAGTTAACAATAAGAGTCCTTTGAGTATTTTTGGGAGGAAGCCAACAACATTATTCTAAGCCAAGCAAACAGATATAGAACCAATCTGTATTGCAGCAAGGATATTTATACAACCTCTCTCTCTTCTGGACCAACTTTGGTCGTGCTGATGGGGTGACTGAAGTTTTTCTAAGGGACAGATTGACCACATGACACAAGGAAGATACGGGTCTTTGCTCTGCCTTGGGTTTGATTTCCCAATTCTAGTACCTGCTAGGTGTGCTTTTCAATAAGTGACTTTTCTCTCTAAACCTCAACTCCTCGTGTGTAAAATATTAATGCCTGCCTTTGGGAGCTGCAGAGAAATGCAAGTAGAAATTATGAAAGCTCATGGCAAATGTTTTCTGAGGCTTCACGGTCTGCAAGGCACAGTTTTAAAGGCCTGGGCACATAGTCATCTATTTGGTTATTACAATATCCCTAGAAGGTCATAAAAGATTGGTGAAATCCTAATTTTACATATGTGTAAATGAATACTTGATTTCAGCAAACTTGGCTCACCGAGGGTAGTAATACTTGGCAGGTACAACATCTCTGTTTGAAACCAGGCAGTCTTGTTCTGGAGTGCTCTCTCCTAATCTTTATATTTTAACTGCCTTGAATTTCCTATCAACCAGGGCCACCCTCATCCTTCCTGGATTACTTATCAGATGTTGGAGAACATAGAACATAAAAACTACAATAAAAAAGTTAAAACATGAAAATTTCATGGAGCATGGTTAAGGTTTCATGTGTTTCTGATGCAAGAGGTATTATGCTCATGAACGCCCACTGGAAATGGGAAAATTCTGCTTCCTTCCAATTCCCTGGAGAATGAAGTCCATGCAGAAAGAGGAACAGTCGTTCTAGAAGCACCGCTCAGGAGTGAGAAGATCCAATAGATATATCTGAGCAAGGTCTGTGTGGTAGAAAGGGCCCCCAAAGCTCAGATAAAAAAAACCCAGAGAAAAACTAATACCTGGTGCTTTAGGCTCTCACAAGCATCCTTCATTCCTACTTCCTCCTCTAAATTCAAATACCACCTCCCTTCTTCAGAACCTGTACTTTGAGGCTTTCTCTCCAGTCATTCTTAGCAAGAGGAGGAATAAATATGGCCTCCTGTACCTCTTCTTTCTCTCACTCTTCCCTCTTCATTGAGAACCCTTCATACTCTGCTTTAGACTCTTGACAATCTCTATCACATCCAAAGACTGTTTCAATTGTCATCTCCTTTCTAACTGCTGGAAGGAAACAGATTCCCCCCAAATCTCTTCCTTAACTGCCCTTTTTTGAGGATAGGTGGAAGGAAAGAAAGTGACAGGCACATCAATAAATGAAAACCACCATGCTCAACTGAAAATAGAAAGAAATGGAGAAATTTAGTGTTTCAGTAGCTACTTAGGAGAAAGCTTGAAGGTTTAATAGGAGAGAAAGTTTCCTAAGGAGGACTGGGAGGCTTCCAGTGCCTTCTTTGGCCAGGAGAGTTAGGAACCAAGGGTTTTGCCCCCAAAGTATCAGAAGGAGGTCAACAAGCCACCCCAAAGAAGCCTATCCCAACAAGTATGCTCAAAATTGTCCATTGACCATTGCAACCATCCTTGGCTTATTGAACTCAGTTAAATTAGATTTATTCTGGGAACAGATGCAAATTATAAGGCAATTCTACAAGATAAAAGCTACTGCATCCTGAAGATACTAATTCTTCCAGCAGTAAATACAGGCATTAGGTATAAATAGAGACAAGGCAGTGTTCACAGTGGCTTTCATCAGAAGATAAAAGACCTGTGGCGAATTGCCGCTCTCTGGAAATTTCATTCCAAATGAAAATAATAAATAACAGACCCAAATCTTTTTCATTATCAAGCTACAGGTTCCTCTATCCTGTGTACACTACGTCTTCCTTTGCAGCAAGTCTGAGATAAAAATGTTGAGTGCATAGAGAGTCTTCCATGTTTGGTTCTCACTACCCCTTCATAGTCTTGATGCCAGGATTCAGAATGGCTCAGAATCACCGTGGTATCTGTCAAAACAAACTTCTGGATCCATACCCACTGACTGAACCAGGGGCAGGTTTTAATAATCAAAACCCACTTTAGAGAGTTTTTCTGGTCACTGTTGAGCCACTCATGGAATGACCACAGAAGCGTCAACGTCAGAGCAGACAAACAATAAATCAGGATAAAGGCAGAAATATTTTTCAGGAAATTTTCAAGAAATATTTTCCAAACTATGCACATTCTTTAACTTACAAGTTGTTTCATGTAGGGTGTGTGTGTGTGTGTGTGTGTGTGTGTGTGTGTGTGTGTGTGTGTAAGGGGAGTGAGAAATGAATGAAGTCTTGTTTTGTAGCACAGTCTAGCCTTGAACTTGCTTCTCCTCTGCTTCTGCCTCCCAGACGCTGGAGTTATTATATGTTACCATATCCAGCTCAAGTGGTCATTTATCATAACAAATTTGAAGCATTGAAAACAACCCAAAATATATGACCAGATCAAAACTTTTCCAAAAGTCTAAGCTATGAGGTAGTAATCAATTGTGAGAAAATGCAGTGCTTATTAATAAAGTGAACTATGGGCCACAATGTCAGTGTCAGGTGCACATCACTGAGGACCACTCTTACTCTAGCTCAAAGGAAAGAAAATAGAAGTGAAATTGTTATTAAGAAAAATAAACCAGGTGTGGTGGTCCACACCTTTTAATCCCATCACTCAGCAGACAGATGAGTCTGATCTTTTTTAGTTCAAATACAATCTGGTCTACATAGTGAGTTTTAGGACAGCCAGGACTACAAAGAAAGGAACTGTCTCAAAACAAAAACAAACAAATAAATAAAAATTCTAAAAAGAAGGAAGCAAAAGAAAAGCAGACGATAGTGCTGGTGTACTGGTACTGGGGAGATGGCTCATGGGGTGAAAATCCTTGCTACAAAGCATGGGTACCTAAATCTGCATCCTCAGGAACCTGATGTGGGATTCCCCTCTGTATGCTGTGATTACTATTGATAAATAAAGGAATTGCTTTGGTCCTATAGCAGAGCTATAGGGTAACAGAGCTAGGCAGGGAAAACTAAGCTAAATTCTGGGAGAGAGAAGGCAGGATCAGAGAGAATCCATGGAGCCTATGCCAGAGACAGACATGCTGAAATTTTGCTGGTAAGCCATGACCTCATGGTGATGCACAGATTAATGGAGATAGGTTATATTAATATGTAAGAGGTAACCAATAAGAAGCTAGAGCTAATGGGCCAAGCAGTGTTTTGAATAATATAGTTTCTGTGTGATTATTTTGGGGCTGATCAGCTGGGAAAAAAACTAATGGCCTCCTTGTAACAGGAACCATGAAAACAATGTGTATCAGGAGCATCAGTTATCTCAACTTCAGAGAGATGTGAGATAGAGACAGGGAAATCTCCAGAACCTGATAGGCCAGCTAGCTTGACATATGCAGTTGAAAAACCAAAAAAGAGACCCCGTCTCAAGGTAGAAGGTCAGAAATGATACGTGGGAGCCCTCTGACCCTTATATGTGCTCTGAGGTTTGTGTGCACCTGGATTCACACACAAGAATGTCCACGGACACATGCATAGATAGGACACACAAACACACAGGCATGAAAGAAAAATGGGACTGGTGAGATAGTATAATAACTAAAGTGTTGGCTATGTGAACATGAGGACCTGAGTTCTATGGCTAAAACACACATGTGAAAGAGCTAGGCATGATGTGTATGCTTTTAAATCTAGCATTGAAATAGCAGAAACAAAAAGATCTCTGGGGCTTTCTGGCCATCTAGTCTATTGGACTTTCTGAGCTCCAGTTCAGAGACCCTATTTCCATTAAACTCAAGGTGGAAAGACACTGAAAAACAGTGCCCAAAGTATTCTCTGGCATCCACAAATAAGCACACACAGAGATACAGACATGGACACACACTTACACAGACACACACTCACACACACACACACACATACACACCAGTGACAGCATAGGTCGAGAAGGATGGGATTTGATGTGGCATCTAGGTCCAAATCTCATAAATGCATATCAGTCCTACCCAATACCTCACACATTCCCTATATATCCATGTCAGCTTCTCATCACCATCTAATTCAATAGGTTTTCCATTTAGAAAGTTAAAAAATCAAGGCTCACGGTTAAGAGGCTGCCCCAGAGTGGCAAAGCTAGTAAGTCATAGAGCTCACCTTCCCATGGCACCTCTGGCAGATGCCAAGGCACATGAACTCTCAGACTTTGCTGATAGTTAGGTGTCATCTATGTGCACTCAACGACAATATGGCCATGTCATGTGTAAGACCTCCTGATCCAGGAAACTCAAAAATGTCACAGGGAACAGGAGATTAAAGATAATTTTTAATAACCTTTCTTTTAAAGAACTCTTTTTCTACTGGAGCAATCTAGAAAGTAATTGCTAATATTTCAAGTTATTAAGGCATACTTCCTCCTGCATTAAAAGCATAAAATTAAATCTTTAAGTACAGCATCCAAACACCACAAACATGGAAGTGTATATGCAAACATGATCTATAAACAGATTGTGAGATTACCTACCAGGAATAAATCTCTTCCCTCAATATACCCAAAGATGCTCATATAACAAACAGCCTCAGAGAAAATGGTTCATTCTAAGCTTATTAGAAAGCATTCCTTTTAAAAGAATGAGTGTTCCTTAGTGCCTTGGCTTGGCTAGAATTACACTTTGGATTAGGATTTAGTGGTGTGGGATGTTTTGACTGCCCTCTGACACTCTGGAGACTGACAGCAAAGTTTACTTTGGATCAGAAGTCAGAGCTAGCTACTAGCTGACCAAAATTAGCCATAGAGATTTTGGAGAGCTAAGGACATATGGAGAGACACAGGAAGTAGTAGGGAGGGCTTAGAGAGATGCTCATCCTTTTTGATTGAAGGAGAGAGAGGAGGTCACTGGTCACTTCTCTACTGTTTCTCTGATCAATCAGGATCTTATTCCAATATCTGACTCCTGAGGTTTTATTGAGAAGAGAATAATTAGATAAACACCTTTTCTGGCATCCAACATAGGGCACAAGATTACCAGTCAGCTACTCACCATTGGCTTTTGAACTCCATGTGAGTCTGGAGGTTTACTGTTGCAGTCTCTCTACAGCAGCCTCTAGCTGCCATCCATTCCTGGTACCAAATACCACAGGTGGCTTGGGCCCAAATGCTATTGTACTATCTCTGTCACTCAGGCAGCTCTCCCCCCACCTCCTGACCACTCTTACATCACATCATGCAAGCCTCTTCCCTCTTCTGCACGTCCCCCTGTGTCTGCTTTTCAGATTCCAGGTGGCTTGCACCCTTTTCCTGTGGGTCGCAGCCTCCCTTGGAACCTCTCCTTGCAACACAGCCATGATGCCCGGCTGGCCGCCTCAACACCTGCTTAGGCTTTTACTGCTGCTGGGGCTGCCACAAACCCTCAGCCCCCAGCTAAATGCCAGCAGATGCAGAAGTCCTCAACCAGCCTGTGTTCTGCCTGCATTCTCAGCCGAGATGCACAGCTCAGCAACAGCCAGCCTCACACATTGCTGTCATCATCAGTGGACCTGGTGAGATACCTGGGAATTCTTAAAGAGGGAAATAGTTATTTTGCTTTTGTTTGTTTTGTTTTGTTGTTGTTTTTGTTTTAAAGAGTTTCTTTAAAACCCATGTTAAGAGCAGAGAACAATATTACAATGCAAGGAGTTAGTTATCTGTTTGGTTCCACAATGGATGGTCAGAAAATGGAAAAATTTAAATGAAGGGATAAGCAACTTAGGTGGAATTGACATAATGTTGATTATAATCATTAACAGTTTGGTAATTCATGCTTTATCCCTAAAAATGGTTTGATATTAAGGCCAAATATAAAAACATTGACTGATACGATATAATCTTTAGAAAGAATGACTAATGAGATTAAGAAAAATATTCACACAGAGACAGGAGTTTAGAGCAGAGCCTACTGCACCATTGCATAATGAAACTGAAGAGGAGCAGCCCAAGGTCATTAGAAAACAAACTTTAACTCATCCAACTACCATTCAAGAATGACCACCAGATGATAGGCAGCCCCAAAGCTATGAAAAACTTAACAGGGTTCTTGTAGAAATGTTAGATATGAACAGATTTATGGAAGCAGTGGTTTATTTGGTATGCATTCACCTTTTATGGACTAGATACTCAGAACAGAATTATTCCACAAAACTACAGCAAGATTGGAAGTTGGTCCTCAGTTATAATGGAAACCATGGTGGAAAGAGGAAGCTAGGGCCATAGAACAAGAAAATAGACCTAGAGGTATGGACATTTTCTAAGATCAGCCTTTCGGAGAAGGCCAGTATGCTGATTTGCTAAAGACAGTTCAGATTTGATGATCGCACCTTGGCCCTATGCTATATAGAAGTTTTGAATGCTTGAAACAGGGTTGAAAAACTAGTAAAGAGGACTAAGTCATTTAATAAAATTATACAAGGCTCAAAAGAAGCCTTCCCTGTTGTTTTACCAATATTGGCTTTAACTGTAGATAGAATATCAGATCCAGAAATTAGAAAAATATTAGTAGAAAAGTTGGCTTTTGAAAAAGTGCTAACTTAAAATGCAAAAGGATGACTAGGCTTTTAAGGCAAGATCAGCACCAATAGATGAATGGATTCAAAATACAACTAATACAACAAACTTAAGGTTATTTTTGCTGTGCTATTCATGTTTCTACTCTTGTTTAAGGTGTTGTACCTATGTAGCTTATTTAACAATATAATTTAAATTTCTAGTCCTTGAAAGTTATTATTACAAACTATTTAGGATAATTAAGAAATATATGTTAATAGTCATCTAGTGATTAAATTTGTGGCCATGTTAGATATGTTTTCAAGGTTAAACAGAGATAAACTTTATATAGTATGTTGTCTTCAAACACTTCAGAGATTTATAAAATACGGCATTTAAGATGTTTGAATAATAAGGTTTTTCATAACGGTGAGACACATCTTTTCCTGGTAGCATCAATCTACTTCAGAGAAGATAATGGGCATCAAAGATCTTCCATATACAGTTTAATTTCTTTGTGCCAAAAGTTAGCCATTTAGGCAAGAAAATGCCCTTGCCTTGACTGCTGACACTATGTTAGCAAATTGAACCAGAAGTACACAAAAAAGCAACTTCCAGACTTTGCTATGACAGGTCAGGAGAATCCTTCAAATTTCCTGCTTCACAGAAAAGTCTCTCAGATATTCCAGGCCTATAGGTTGACAATGGATGCCCAAACACTGCAGAGGACCTTGGGTGACTGTTCAGGAAGCCAGTTATTTCTATCATTTCTATAGTTTTGGAAGTTATTTGTTCTGTACTTTTTGTTTATTCAGGTAATATTATATTCTTCTGGGGGGCACTGATGAAGTTGAAGACTAGATAGTTATAGTTACGGTTCTCCATGTTACCAAATTCAGAAAAGAAACTCACAAAAGAGGTACAAAGTGTATATGGTTGAGAGACATAAAAGCTTAAATTGTTTATCTCAGAAAATATTTGAGGCCTAAAAATATAATTTTGGATTAGGAATACAAGTTAGTATAGAAAGGGAATCAGGTCCAAAATGTTGGACTCACCAAGATAGAATGAATAATGAAGTATTTTCTCTGAATTTGCCAAATATAATTGGGCTGGATATTCTTAATGCAATACCTAATAATTGTTCTTATTGTATATAGTTTTTACTGTATTAGAGTCAAAATTTTCCCTTACTATTTAGAACAAAAGGGGGAAATGTTCTGGGATATTTTGATCTCACTCTGACACTACTGAGACTGCCAATAAAATTTGCTTTAGTCAGAGGGCAGACTAGATACTAGATGAACAAAATTAGACATAAAGGTTTTGGAGAGCCAAGGACATATAAAGAGACAAAGGAAGAACTAGGGAAGGACTTAGAGAGATTCTAGGTCTTCTGAATCAAAGAAGGAAAGAGGAGGTCACCAGTTGCTTCTCCATTATTTCTCTGATCAATCAGGTTCTTACCCCCAATATCTGACTCCCAAGTCTTTATTGATAAAAGAATCATTAGATAAACACTTCAATTTAGGAATATAATTTATGGAAATATTTAGTCTCATGCTTACAATATAGGGAATATTTCACAAAAATTTCAAGAAACCTAAATGCCTGGCTGTACAATGGAAAACAGATGAGCATCAACTGTTGCTTCCTTGAGACTAATGGTAGAAACTTAGGAGTGGATTATTCTCAGCACAAAAAGCACAGAAGCACATCCATCTGATCTAAGTTTTATGCAGCTTCACACACAAAGTCCTAAAGAAACAGGGCAAAGTATTTTTATGGAGAGGAAGACGTGAGCTCGGAAAAGAAAGCAGCACTGTGGTCTAAGAGCAGTAAGCTGGGGTAACTTATGGAGACCTGCTTATCCCAAGTCTTCACAGCTTACCAGAAAAAAAGCAGGGCCCTTCTGGGGAGATTGTCATATGTATACTTTTGGGGTAGATAGGTCAGATAATTCTTTTATGGCCTCCTTCAAAGTAGGATGATGAATGATGCTATAGAGTGAATCTTCCTCCTGCCACAGTTTTCTCAGTTCCTTCATGTTAACCTATTCCAGCGGCCAACGAGCCAACTTCCTGGGCAACATGTTCTAAGGACCATCAATAATGACAAAATCCAAAAGCATTTTATATATGTATGTATGTATGTATGTATGCATGCATGCATGTATGTATGTATGTGTGTGTATGTATGTATGTATGTATATATGTATGTATATCCATTCCCTAGAGACTAAAGAGACAGCATGAAAAATTAACATTTGTAAACAAACAAATGTGTAAGAGACAATGAAGAATTTCTTGACAGGAATCCAGTTAGCCAACAGGACAGGGAACATGATGTTCACCAGGGCAACTTGCGTGGGTACAGGGCAGGGCTGAGTAGCTGAGACAGGACACAGATTTCTTCTGAAACCTGCAGGGTGTCCAGATCATCGCACAGATCATCTGGTGCCTGGCAGTGTTCTACTTTTAAGCTTGAAAAGGAAACCGAATAATCAATTGTGAAATTAGAGGTCACTTTTTACTTCAATATTTCCTTTTCCTTGTTACATGAGTCTTACTGAGTAAGCCAGGCTACCCTGTGTGTTGCTACGCAGAATCTAAAGCCTCAGGAAAAAAAAATCTTGAAGTGCCATCATGTTCAAGAGGCTAACTCAGTGGTGTCTCCTCATTAACAATAACAACAGTTGCTTCAGGGAAAAAGACCATTAGTGGGCTATTGCTATTACTACCTGGCATGAGACAAAAGTGATTTAGAGCTCAGACATCAGACACAGCACTGAGAATCTCACACATAGGAAAAGGGGGGAAAAAGGATTTGTCCCAGGCTTTCCATGGTAGGCTGTCAAACGTCCCTTTAAAATGTGCAACAATGCAAATTTCAACCCAGAACCTCAAATGGTACATCTGGATTCTGAAGGTGCCACTCTGCTCCCTGGAGAAGCTGCCTGTGCTGCAGGGCGGGGCTCTATGCATTCCGGTTATCTGAACACCATCACGGAGTTACTTTGTCAGCAGAAGATAACATGGCCGGGAAACACCCACTTTTGGAAAGATCAGACTGTGTGGAATAATGAAGATTCCCGTTCTATCCCAGCGATATTAGTTAGGAGGTTTACTCAGAACAACAGCTGAGATTCTTTGTGGTGATAGCTAGGCTGTTTAGCTGGCATCCAGATAAACTTTCATGGAATGTGGTGTAAATATCACACAAAGTCTGACAAACACAAAATATATACTTCTATATAGAAGGACTTGCTGTAGCAGAATAGTTAACATAGGTTTACTATCTTTTCAAGGTGGACTGTGTGTGTGTGTGTGTGTGAGATGAGTTTTTCTTTTGTATGATATTCCACAAAGGATGTGAATGGACCCCACAAATTTATACTATGGAAAATGCTGTGACTGGTCTGGAAAGAACAAAAGATTTTCAAACATAATATGCTTATTTTAAAGAAAAAAAGATAAAATTGTTTATAGAAATCAACTTAAGCAAAACAATACTGACTATGGTAAGTACACTTAAGAATTCACACATAATACTTTATATTATAAACCTGTCCATCATCAACATCATTAAAGCTAACAAAAACATGAGACCTTGTTCAGGCATGTGGGACAATATGGAGTCTGAGACCCCATAGTCATGGTCTTCAGCCTTCTGGACTCAGGGCTTACTTGTCCCCTTTAAAGAATTACGTTTAAAATTCATCTCCATCTTCCAAATACCGCAACATCTCTATCAACCACAAGAGAGCCTTTAGTTCTCACCCACATTTCATCCTTCTGCTGGTCCCTGGGAACTTCTAAGTTTTTTTTTCATATTCAAGTCCATTTGTATAGCAAATAACTTACCTGCCCTCTTTAGAATTGTGAAGTAAAATCCACCTGCTCACATAAAATTCATCTGTTTATCCATCTGTGTGTTCTAGTGTATAGCTGTGCATTCTTCCATGTACTTGCTCTGCCTTTGGTACTTTCCATGTTTGCTGAAACTTCACCAAACCCTAATCCAGTGCATTTTAAATTTACATTTGAATTCTGAGTTTTAAAACTCTGGTAGCCAAGCTTGAATATCTATGCACTGTTTTTCAAGAATCAATTTCAAAACAAAGTTACTGATATTGCATCCTCTTTTGGCATCTGAGTATTTGGATGCTTAGCATGGTCAGGGGCATGGATGGAAGCAGAATGTCCCTCAGTTGTGTTCTCTACATCATGTGTTTGGAGAAATTGGGGTCACTCTTTTTATCACTAGGAATTTGCTGGCTTTTCTTTTGAGACAACCACTTACCATGAAACTCCCCAGATATCCTATCTCCTACCTACCACAACGGAGCCACATTCATCTGGTGTGACTTAGTGCCAAGTTACCCTGCTAGTCAAGGCCAGCCCTAAAGGCTGAAAGCTTTATTTCACCATGTGTGGCATCAGCTGCATAGTTTGGTTGGCTTCTTATTTCCACCACTGCAAACCCAGTCTTCTCTGTCAAGCATCGAACCCGATGTTTCGTGAAATAAGCTGGACTCTTGCTTTATAACCAGCAGGCTCTTTTAGTTTTGTCCTAGAGGCTGTCATAATAAATCCTTCCTTCCTCTCTTGCACACTTCAAAACCATTTTTGAACTCCATTGATCCCATTAAGTTTGAACTTTGATATTTAGTTGCTAGAGAGAAGAGAAATATGTTGGCATGAAGAGAAAACAGGTTAAGGGACCAGGAGGGAAAGGAGGCACCTGACACACAATTTCCCCTCCCTGGAGAAGGAATAAGTGAAATGAAATTGTGTGCAGAAGTGAAAAAATACCAGGTGATCTAGTCTGTACAGGACCCATAAAACCCTTAGGAAGTTGAGGTGCCCTGCCCTATTCTGATTTAGGACTCCTCGATTTGGTTTCTGTTTTAGCATTTTCACAGTAATGATTTTACTACACAGGGTAAATGTCTTGTAAACTAATGGGAAACATACTGTTTGGCACAGTTTATAATGTCGGGATTTATGGTTCCAGCACTGAGGGTCTTTCTGACCTCGAAGATAACATAATGAAACAGCAGTGTGCCACAAATGACTCGTTGTGATTTTTTATTAGCTCCCATAATTGCCTCTTATTAATTTGTGTGCACATAATAACCACTCACCTTCACAGTCTGCCCAGCTTCAGGACCATCCTAGAAGGAGAAAGAAAGAAAGAGAAAGAGTTGAGGTGAGAACTGACGGATGATATTGCCTGCTTATTCAGAAGTATTGCTCATTAATAATTTAGATCCAATTTCATTGTGTGCTAATTTGTAGTAGTCCTGTGGGGACCATTCATTCTGAATGTGTGGGACCAGACAGATCTCCAATTCCTTCTGAGTGAGGAGCTATGTATAAAATGATATAAATTATCAAGCAAGCCACTCCTTTCTACTTTTCATGCTCTTTGAGTTCAGTTATGGCTTTAATCACATTAAAGGAAAGGCCGAAAATGTTTGAGGAGGCAAAGGACCACAGTTTGGTTATCTTTAAATCAGAAATCACTTAATTAATGTCTGATAAAATTTCTCCTCTAGAAATCAACAAAGCAAGAAGATGAAGCGTTTAGATGGGCACAATCCTTGCAAGCTCTTGTGACCTTGAGGCATAAAAGTAGAAGTGATTGTTGGGGGTGGACCCTTAGCCATCTTCCCAGATTCTCATGGCCAGCAAGACTATGGCCTACTGTCATTGTCATTGCTGAATACGAGCACACAGGCCTAGTCTCCGAATGCCATAGAAAGAGAAAGTGGCTGCTCCAGGAGGAAGGTGGCAAATTTCTCTGCAATAAAAAATTTCCAAATAGAATTACCAGTCTGTGGTTTTGGCTAAATACACCTCTCTGTGAACCTGACTAGTGGGAAAGAGTCATGCCCCATTGGCACAAGTCTGATGTGTATATTAAGCCTGTTCAAACCTGAGCCATAACCCATTAGTGGCTTATGAAGGCAAGCCATCATTTCTAACCAGTGCTCAAGAAGAAAGCTGTTAGAATGTGGACGTTGAGTTAAGGTTACTTTATGCAACTCTAGCTCTTTATCGTCATAGGTATGTGTGTACGTGAGGGGGGTACACGAATTGTTACACACACATATATTATTACTGTGAAGTATAATTTTAAAGCGCTTTCACAACATGGCTTATGCAAAATTGCTCTAATTATACACATAGTCAGCCACTATACTAATGAACTGTGCTCTGATAACCAATCCTGATACCTCATGGCAGATATTCTCATCCATTTCCTTTACCTGGTCTCCTTGGAAACGGTTCACAATATAGGTTTGATAAACCCACCCCAAGTTGAACTACTGTCTAAAGGTGACTCAAATTGTATTTATAGGGATATTGAGCTACTCCCAATACAGAGAAACCAGAATTTGTGTTTCGAGAAAGAGATGAACATTTTTGGTCAAAAACTTCAATATATTGACTTTTATTAACCTAGTCTCTTTGGGGGTCTATGATAAAAAGCACACGAAAGATCATAAACATGGCATGAGGGTTAACAATTGATGGTCATGTGTTTTAGAACCAATTTTAGACATGTCTATCAGGGAGTTTCTAGATTAGAGTGATTGAGGAGGCTAATTCAATGCTAAAAATGGGTAGCAGCGTCTCAAAGGCTAGTGACCTGAACTAAATGAATGAAACAAAGCAGGTGAGCTGAGCATCAGTACTCTTCCTTCTGGGCTACACTGTGGTTATGGTGTGAGCAGCCGCCTTGTATTCCTCCTATTTCCCTAATCGCACACTGTGAGTCAAAATGCTTCCTTAATTCAGATCTGCCGGGGTATTGTGTTACAGCAACAAGACTAACTGAGGCAGACGGGAAGCGTGCTGGCTCACTAGAGCAGCTGAGGATACAGTCCCCATATGTGGGAGAAGCCAGTCAATGACGTCTAAGCACAGGGGCCCTTACGTGTGCACGGCTGTCCCTATATCCACAGGGATGTGAAGGGGCTCGTGAAGTGTTACTAATTTACTCAGCTCCCAACTGTTGACAGATGTATCACGGACATCCCCCTCTTGACCTGAAGAGTACTAGGCCAAGATCTACCTGTCAATCTCTGGTGATTGAAAAAAATCTGTTTTCTTCCATTTGTAGCGGGCCATGCTCAAGAACCCCATGTATGAACCTGTGACTTAACACTGCAGTCTGTATTACGTTTAGAGAAAAGTGAGCCCTACAAAGAGAAGGCTCAGATTAGCTGTCTTGTCATTGCTCTCCCTGGAGCCACAGCAGGACTGAGTCTGCGCGTTGTCAGAACATACCACAGAGCAAAAAGCCTTCCCCAACTCTAGTTCCCACGTAAAATCCTACTACTGGTTAGTTTTCGTCAACTTGATGCAAAATAGAAAAAAAACAGAAAGAGAAAACCTTGGCGAAGAATTTCTATCATTAGATTTGTCTGTGGATATGTCTGTGGGGAGATTTTCTAGATTGCCAATTGATTGGAGAGGGTCTGACGTACTGTGAGCAGGGCAAGCCCTGGGAAGGTGGCCGTGACTCTCTAAGAAAACTAACTGAATGTGAGCCCAGAAGCAAGTTAGTAAGCAGTGCTGGCCATGGTCTCTGCTTCCATTCCTGCCTCCAGGTCGCTAACTTTTAAGCTTTTGTCTTAGCCTGCCCCAATGGCCAACTTTAGTGTGGAGATGTAAGGCAAATGAACCTTTTCTTCCTCCAAATTGCCTTTGGTTTTTGTCTTATCCCAACTGAGATGTAAACTAAGTCAAGCCCCTAAAATCTCTTGTCTATGACTTCCACCTATGTTGCAAACAGCACACCAGGTACTTACTGTGATGCCATTCTGCTGCCTTGGATTAGGGGCATCTTTTTTTCTGCAGATCACTAAAACTACTTCTCTGCTAAAAAGGCTGGGATACAGAGCCCCGCACACAGCTTTGAGAAGAAAGGAAAGAAACATGTCTGAACAACTTGTCCACTCACTTGCATGGAGAAGGTGATGGAGGTCCCCTGGAAATGCTTCTCCACCACTGACCCTACTCTCTGGGTCACTTGGAACAGATCGGCTACTTCATCAGGACGTAGGTCACGGAAGCGCTCCACTGGCCTCAGCGGGCACACGAGGACGTCTGCAATCAGGTAGGTTAAGGAAAGTTTGGCTTGCTTTGGGTACTATTCTTAGGCTGTGGTTTATACAGACAGCACTAAGTCCCCTTGGCCCGGGACCTGAACTCTTGAAGACTAAGAAATGAACAAAGAAATAATTAGCAACCAAGAGCTTCAAAAGATGGTTAGTTTACTTTGTGGGAGACACCGTGGCACACAGGAGAACTCAAGAAAAGACATGGTCATGTGCACAGTGATAATTGTAGCAATATACCAAAGCTCACTGTGATAATTGTAGCAGGAGGCAAGATCTATTCTGGGCCATTATCACCAGATTCCACCATTCTGAGGCTCATCTTTCCCAGTAGCTAAAGATATGGTGATGGAAGAGCGACTGGACCATCTAGGAGGTTTTAATAGCTAGAACATCATGATTACACTGTCAAGCTTCCTTTTAGAGAAAAGATAGGAACATGGGAAATGTGTGGTAGCAGACTATTTCAGTTTTACAGGGCTACCGATCCTCAGAAAAGGTACAGTGAGCCTCATCTATATCTAAGAGACATGCCACGGTGGTCAGATGTGGCACATGGGTGAGCAGCCTGTGGAGCGCACAGATGTGAGCCTGTTCCACCTTGACGGAAGACCAGAGAGTTTTAGCTTATTCTTGCTCTCTCAATGTTGTCGACAAGATTCTGACTTAGGGTGTGGTTAGCTAGTATTTTGGGTATAGAGGTGAATCTGCTCCATCTGGACCAAAGGCTGGAGAATTCAAGTATATTCCTTACATCATGTTAATGAAGTTTGTTGCCTCCCTCTGCCCTTTCGGAGTGAAGTATATAAGTATGTGGAAAATAAATTCAGTCGGAGTCAGCATTCACTTAATTTCCCTCCCTATGCTGTTCTGTGTTTCTGTCTCTTATTTTTCTCATACCTCTGTTCCTTTTGCTTAGTAATTCTAACCCTCATGCTCCTACCCTGGAACATACAAA
>LOJH01000186.1:20308-40711 GCA_001685095.1 Ellobius talpinus | reverse complement strand
CATAGCCCAAGATATTTCCAGTTAAATATTGAAAGAAAATTCATCTCTTGTGTCAAAGAAACAGTTGTAATGCATTCTACAGGTTAGACTGCAAAACATATTTACATTTCTGATCTGAGAAAATACCCAGGTATAGAGAAGAAGGATTAAAGTTTATCGTTTATTGATAGCAAACTTATAGTTATGATTGTATTAATATTCCACATTCCTTTTTGTATGTTAACCTATGACATATGCATACATACACACATGTAGGAGATATATAGACTTGCCCTTGTGTGAATATATAGATAGATACATGCTTCTTGACTTATGAAGGAGGTATATCTCAATGAATCCATTGTAAGCTAAAATATCTTAACACAAAATCATGGAATACAGCTAACCTAAGGAGCTTCAAGGTTTAGCTTAGACTTTGATAAACATTAGCCCACAGATGGGAAACATTATCTAAGTTTTCAAATAAAGGACTGAAAATCATATGTAATTGAGTGAAGGTTGTAAGTGAAAATCCGAGTGGCTAGATTGGAATGCTTTCCTAGTATTGTACCTGAGAAATGAATGTTAACCCACTATACTCAGGGATTGACTCTGTGTATATACATACCGTATACTTTATTTGTTCACCTTCCAGATAGTTGCTAGAGAAAACAAAACTGTTAATTTTTCTTTAAATGTATCTCCCCCCTGCCCCTTTTCTTGTTTTAAGAAAGCATGCTTCTGCCTGGAGCCAAGCAGCAAGGGATCTCATAAAACTACAATCCAGTAATGGTAAGTCTCACCAGAATACAAAGTGCTTTAACCCATCACAATGTTGGACTCAAGGCCTTGGGGCAGGACACAGAGCTCAGCTTGGCAGGCCTGGTTTTCATATGAGATGGGGGAAAGAGGTAAACAGACGAATTTGGCTTAAATTCTGGGAAATCACATCCACAGTAAACCAGGAAAGGGGCTATTTGTTAATCTGAGTCCATTTTCCAAGAGGAGAAGGGTGGCTCCACCCACCGGTCATCTGATACTAACAAAGATAATCACCCTTCTCTAGCAGGGCTGTTTGATTATCCTGGGTCAATGAAACACTTAGAAATGAAGAATTTGCTTTATTTTCTTTTTAGCAGATTGCCAGCCTCAACTCCCACAGGGTTGTTTCCTCTTTGGTAAGAGAGACATTTCCCATCTTCTTCCTCCCTACTTTTTCCAACATGGATTATCCGGAAATTTGACACAATACACCCCGATTACACTCACGTCCCATTTCTCTCAGGTTCATGCATAAAAGAAATACACCAAGTACAGTTTTTGTTGGCCATATACTCCTGGGTCACGGTCGGATCCCAGTGGCCGGCCCCTTAAAGACAGTGGCATCATTTCCCATGCCCCTATCAGAAGTCATTCATTGTGAACCTCCCTTTTCCAGTCCTTCTTTAAACACATTGGATGTCCATCTTTCTTTTGATCCTCAAACATACTAGGCTCCTTCCCTCCCAATCTGGGGGAGCTTTCCTCCATTTCCTGTCTAAACTTTAGTTCTCTGTCATACTCCCGTTCCTGCTTCCTTCCCATCATTCAGATTTCAATTCTGCAGTCATTTCCTCAAAGAATTTTACAATACACATTTTTATTACTATCTTATTGTCCTATTTCAGTTCTTCTTATTACCCTGGTCACCAGCTGTTACTGTTCTTGACTGGTCTCATAGGAAGAATGACTTGGTCTTGGTTATTGTTCATTGGTGTCTCAAACTCCAGAGACATTCAGTACTGCTGGAGTGCATAGATAAATGATAACCATGCACTCACATCGGCCACCTCTGAATTCTAAGAGCTTGACTAACTACAGGTGATATTAATGTAATATCTAGCTTTATATATAAGAGAGGGATAATACACTGACTTTTTTCTTTAAATTTTTTTAAACATGAATCATGATTAAAACTAATGTTTAGTGCTAATTCAGAAAAGTAAACTTATTTTTATGTAAACTGGTACTATATGAGCCCAAAGGAAATATAATTATGACAGTTAGATATTTCAGAAATCCTTTTAGAAGTAGACAGAAATGGTTTACAGAAGTGATTTGTTTCTACTTGGTGTCTTGGACAATCTGTATCTATATAAATGCTGCTTCAGACCATGATTAAGAAATGTCATTCCACTGGGCCGTGAGGTAGCTCAGTGATTTATTTCTTTCCTAAAATGTTTGAAGCCTATGAGTTCATATCTAGCACTTGAAAGGAATAAATGTAGTTCATATATTCACTTACATTGAACCCCAGTAATATATGTGCACTATTAAACTCTGGCCATAACATAAAAGAGATAATTGCTCTTATCTTCCTTCCAGTCCAAAAGGCAAGAGAGGTATGGATAACCTCAGTAAAGAAAGAAGAAGCACAGGTATAAGCAAAGAGAGGTTGAGAACAATAGAGAAGGGCCTGTGCTGGGGCTCTGGATGCCAAGGTGGATAGGAGACTGCTATGGACCATGGAGGAGGCTGAAACTAGCTCTGTTTGGGGTGTTAGATAAACTTTTCCATCTGCTCTCTAAGAGTACTGCCCCTCCAAAATTAGAGGAAAGATGTCTTTGGAAACAGTCTAAAAATTTAAATATAGATTCGAAGAAAGATGCAGGGCATTCCTCCTGGAGGCAGAATCACTGTCCTGTTTATTAAATTATGGCTTACAGAAAAGAAACTTGCCAACACAGTCTAACCAAAACAGGACTATAATGAGAATCAATTCCCAACTCTTCCTAATTCTCAGACCATGTCAGTGAGAGTAGTGCTGTGATGGTATCCCGCTTAAAGTTCCATGTTTCAGGTTTGGACCTGACCTTCACTAAATATCATATAAAGATACATGTCTGGGGATATAAGTCATAATATCCTTACAGAAGAGGAAGAAGTGGTGGGAGATATTGTGCACACTGCTCAGCCTAGAGGCACACAGCGTTAGATGAAGAAAACAGTAGAAAAGGATAATTCCACAATGCAGAGAGAGCTTCATGCTGGGTCGTAGCCCTCTTGCCCTAACAAATAATTACAAGAATCTAAGAACCGTCTTGCAACAGTGTTTGAGGTGAAGGACATAAGAAAGGACAAGATATATTTTGGTCTTTTCCATTCTTGACTCTCTTTTCTTTCCCACATATGTTGGTTCTTCCTAAGGAAGATTAGATGCTACAGTTAATATCCATGCTTAGGGTTATCTCACAATGAATGTCTCTGCTTATTGAGCAACTAATTATTGGCAATCCATGGCTTTTTCACATCATTTACATCCTGAGAGACCACCAGAAACTTGGTTTTACCTCTTCTTACTCTTTCCCATACCTATCACCACTCCTAAAGTGACTTTCTTCATACAGAAACGGTATGACCACATGACAAGCCTGATGTTAAATTCATTGTATTTGCAGCAGATTCAGAATACACACACGAGAGAGAGACAGAGACACAGAGAGACAGAGATTGAGTGAAACCTTTCTACTAGTACTTAAAATTGGTGTAGTAAGTTATTTGCAAATGTGAAAATCAGAATCCCATACAGTAAAGGTATCTTTCCAGCATGAATCTGACCCTCTTCACGTCTGACCCTGAAGTTGGTCTCCGCTCTGGAATCTGCCCCTGCCCTGAGACTTGAGAAACTGTCATAATGTGACTTTCTAGCTAAATCTGAGGGAATACTGACAGTAATGGTTTTTACCCTTTTGGTAGGCTGAGACCAACACACTCTTAACAAGTTCAGCTAATTGATTGCACAAAAATAGGGAACATGACACCTCAGGTGATGACTGACGCCATTGATCGGGGTTCATCAGAGACTTTCTAGCCCCAAGATGGCTGCGATGTGATGTTAAATTCCCACACCAATTTTCAACTGCATAGTAGACCACATGTAAAGTGGTTAGTGTCAAACCATACCAGTGTATTTGGTGTCAGGATTCTACGTGGTTTTTGCTTTAAGTCTATCCTGGACTTGTTGGTACAGCTATTTCACTTGGAAGCTAGGCTGGAGTTGGGGCAAAGAGAGGCTTCTCATTTCCTTCATCCCAGTCTAGACTTAGAATTTTTAATGTTTCTTAAGGGTTAAATTATTTCACTTTCTATTGGAAAAGGAAATTACAAGGCAACCAGGTTCAGTACAGAGACATAGATTCAGTTGTCTGAAAGAGAAGCGGAAAGATCACATTGAAGCTGAGCATGGGTTTGAGGAAACATACTGCACTGGAGTCGTTATTGTAATAATCTACCGCAGTCAGAATTGCTGAAAATAATGTCACGGAATTTTGGAAAAATGAAGGATTGCCCTGATGTCCTGAATGGCTTAGTAAAGACATAGTAAATACAGGACCATATGAAACATTATTCATCATAATAGCTCTGTTGTTGGATGTCAACATGGGGCTAGGTATAATGGTTGGAGATAGCTTACTAGGTAAAGCGTGAAGACCTGCTTCAGACAGCCAGAACCTACAGAGTGGATAAGGCGGCAAGTGTCTATAATTTCAGCATTCCCACAGAGGAACAGATGGGGGAGATGGGAGAATTCCTGCATCTTTAAAGGCCACTTAGCGTGATGTACACCCTGGTGGAATAGCGAGAGGCCGCGTCACAAATACAGTGAACAGTCAGGACCAACATCTGAGGTTGTTTTTCACTTCCACATGTATACTTACATGTTCTCTCTCTCTCCCTCTCCCTTTCCCTCTCCCTCTCCCTCTCTCTCTCTCTCAGAGGGAGAGGGAGAGAGAGAGATTAAAAATAAAGTTAATTGACAAATTCAAAGTCACAATGTTAGTTCAGAGCTTGATCTCTACTGAAGTTCATGATGTTCATCCTCCCCAATCAAAGTGCTTTCCATTAAACAGGAAGAAGCTAAATCTTGCAACTCTGTAACCCTTTTCTGGTGCCAAGCTTTGGCAGACATCAACATCAGCAGCAGAGTTGTCTTCTCAAACCATAACTTCAGAATCTTTTATCAACAATACCCTCCAGCCAACTGCTATCAATTACTGTGAGATTCAACTTCAAAGGCCACTTAGCATGATGTACACTCTGGTGCAATAGCGAGGGGCCATGTCATGCCACTCCTGAGACCTCCTCTGCCACCTTCCTGAACCTCAAAAATTATAGATGTCTGGTTGGATTGAGAGCAAAAGGAAAGACCGCAAAGGTCAGATTCTTGGCACAGGGACAACAAATGTTCACATATTGCTATATCTGTATGAAGAATAAATTTAAGTTTGAAATTTCCTCACAAAGGAGAGTAATTGGTAGATTAACGAAGCAAATCAAAACAAAGAAATAAACACAAACAAGACAAAAAACTTTTCCAAGGCATTTCTGTAACATATATTTAAACACAGAACCATGATAGAGAAAAGGAAATGTGTTAATTGGGGTAATTAAACAGGATGGCAGAACAGTATTTTCAGAATTGTGTCCAGCTCCCCTTTTTATTGCTTTTGCTTTTTAATTTGATCTATTTTAGAGATTAAAAATGTTAAAGTCAACAAATAAATTAAATTGCAAAAATATCACTAATGGTGAGGTTGATTAGCATATATACAGATGAATTTGTAACAAGGTGGTATTAAATAATATGATGAAGAATTATTCTTTAGAATCAATCAGAGTTTGTACTCATGTATACCACAGTACTGCATGAAGCTAAATAAGAAGATATTTTATCCAGTATAATTCATCACTTCTTCCAGTCATTGCATTGTCTGTCCTCCTATCTTTCTATGTTCTCTCTTTTCTTCCTTCCCTACCTTTCTCTCCCTCCATCCATCCCATCCCTTCTCCTTCCTTCTGTCCTTCCATCTCTCCTTCTGAGATAATGGTGGATATGAAAAACAGTTAATGCACTTAACAACTAACATATATCTCCAGCCCTTTCATAATTTTTATTCTGAGATAAGGTCTTGTTAAGTTACATAAATTGGTTGCAAACCTTGTGGGTTTCTGGCCTCAGCTTCCTGAGTAAGTGTGAATAGAGTTGTGTACCATCATGCAGAGTCTCTTATAGATGTGAATAGAGTTGTGTACCATCATGCAGAGTCTCTTATAGATGCTTTAAGTTGTCATTAATGTCACTTGAAAGAACACCATGCCTTTTTAAAGACAAGAATCAATGCATTTGGTTTAAATAGCACACTCAAAGAGCTTTGAAACAAAATAAATCCTATTCCCTTGGCAATGTAGCTACTTCAGCGAATTTTCATATTGCAAAGTAGAACTGTTAACTACAAATTTAATGAATATGGTTTCATGCTAAAATGAAGGAGTGTGTAGAATGGTGATGGCTTGGATGACATCTTTCTTCATTGAATACTATCATAGCATTGCAGTTACTCAATGAAGAATTAATGGTACACTTGATAAGTATAGACATAAATGGTAGACATGTAGTTTAAAACAAATGGAATGTCTAGATTGTGATCAACTGAGAAGAGTGTGATGAAGGTCATGATACAGCTCTATACAGGGTTGGGTAATTTTTTCACATGTATCTATTAGTTCATCTTTTATCCTAGGAAATCCTCAGGACAAAGATAAAGTAAGGCCATGGTCATGTGGACAATATCAAGGTAAAATTATATAATTAGTGCTCTTTGATTCACCCTCAACACTTAAACATGGCACTAATGTTCAAAGGTGAGAATTACATTCATAGAGAAACAAAGGGGACTTCAAATGAAACTTAAATGGCAGGGGAATGTGTACCCACTTTGCATTCAGACATAGCCTTTGGCTTAAATTTCACATATATTTTCTGTGAATTTTTCAACACAAAGGATTGATGTGCGCTGGCATCACATTGTGAAAAATATGTTGTACATTAAACTACTCAGATGCAAAAGAAGTAAACAGTATCAGAGGAGGAAAAAAACAGCAAAGACATTGTTTGTTGTGTCCTACTGTCTTATTTAGGGTTATTGTTGCTGTGAAGAGACCACAGCAACTTCTACAAAGAAAACATTTAACTTATGTGGCTTGCATACACTTTAGAGGCCAGTCCATTATCAGCATGGAAGGACACAGCAGTGTGCAGGCAGACATGGTGCTGGGGAGGTAGCTTAGAGTCCTCCATCTTGCAGGCAATAAAAAGTAGACTGAGGTACTGGATGGGGCTTGGGCATATATGAGATCGCAAAGCTCGCCTCCACAGTGACACAATTCCTCCAACAAAGCCATAGCTACTTCAACAAACTCAAACCTCCTAACAGTGTCATTCCCTATGAGCTTATGCAGGCCAGTTACATTCAAAATACCACATTCTCCTCACTGGTCCCAATAATCTTGTAACAATATTAAAATGCAAAATTCATTCAGTCCAACTTCAAAAGTCCCCATAGTCTATCACAATCTCAACAATGTTTTAAAGTCCATAGTTCAAAGTCTCTTCTGAGATTCGTGCAGTCTCTTAACTTTAATCCCTATAAAATCAAAATCAAGAAGCAGATCACATAATTCCAACATATAACAGCACAGGATATAAATTATTATTCCAAAACATAGGGAAGGGAACACAGTGAGGAAATATTGGACCAAAGAAAGACCAAAAACCAGCTGGGCAAATTCAAACTCTGCTTCTCCATGTCTAATGTAAAAATACTCGTCAAACCTCCAACTCCATTCAGCTTTGTTGACCGCAATACATTTCTTTCTGTTGGGCTGGTTCTACTCTCTGTTAGCAGCTGTCCTTGGCAGGTATCTCATGACTCTGGCATCTCTACATCTTGAGGTCTCCCAGGCAATTTAGGCTTCAACTTCACATGTTCATGCAATGGCCTCCTTAGGCCTCCATTCAGGGACATCCCTGACACTTGCCTGACCTCAGGGACTTTCCTTAGTCCCGGGAGCAAATTCTATAACCCACTTCTTCTCTCCTTAACTCTAGAACCACATGTCCAAAGCTGTTAAGTTCTGCTGCTTACTGAGGCAGGAAGATAGCCCCCTCATTCAATCACATCTTCATCACCTTCAAACCATATTTTCTATGGTTTCCTTCACTGTCTAAACTTAGCTGTCCTGAAACTGCATCTCTAGACAGGCAGGCCTCAAACTCAGAGATCTGCCAGCCTCAGCCTTACCAGAGCTAGGATTAAAGGCATGTACCACCATACTGGGCTCTATGCTTCTCTTTCATACCTTTACACAAGTTGGAAATTTCGTTGGGTAAGATCTTGCCCTGAGGTCACCACTCCCTGTATTCCATTTCTTAATCCACTTATCTCCTTGAACATGGGATTTAGTGCTATTCTACTTCCTGGTGTCCCTTTCTCAATCTGTGCATTTTGTATTTTTATTTGCTCAGCTTGGTTCTTTTTATTATAAATCTTCATCAGAGTTAATACTAATAACTACACAACATAGTCTATATTAAGCTGTTCTGTGATTTCCTCTGCCAAAGAAATTAATACAAAACTCTCTAGCCTCAGGCAGACTTTTGGACAAGGGCAAAAAGCAGCCACATTCTTCACTAAACTGTCACAAGATCAGTCTCTAGGCCACATACTCACATTCTTCTCTGAAACCTCTTGTTATGGGGGCCAACTACATTCAAACTACTACATCTAGTGACAATCAGTAACTCTTGGAGCTTTATTATTTATTATTATTATTAATTATTATTATTATTTATTATTACAACCACTTCTCTGTTACCAGATTTAGAAGTTGATGATCAAAATGTTCAAATGAATGTTGGAGTTATTAAGTGAAACTCTTGGGGGGAGGCATAAAGCATAGTTGCTCACTGCATCTCAATGCCTCCCTAGAATATATAGGTCTCCATATATGCACCGTACTCCTTACTACAGTGGCATAGAAAAATACTATATTGGTATAGAAAAATGCTAGTTCCATGATACATTTCTTTATACAAATTTCTTGTAGTCTAATAAGACTGTAAAACACTGGATATAATGTAATTTTTCTTTCCTCAACCTCATCAGGATATTTAATGCCTAGTGTGAATTACGTCCTTCCAAAAGAAATTGTACTCAGCAGTATTTCTCAAATTTGCATAACTATAAAATTATAATTATCATTTTACTAACTTAAAAAATGTGTGTATGTGTGCATGTGTGCGTGCATGTGTGTATGCATGTGTGCATGCATGTGTTCATGTGTTTGCATGTGCGTGTTGTGGGAAGGCAGGTGCTCCAGTACCACGGTGTATATGTGGAGGTCAAAGGACAAGTGTCAGGAGTCATTTCTTGTTTTTTTTTCCTTGGGTCAATCTCAGGAAGTTAGGCTACAGGGCAATTACAATTACTTCTATCTGCTGGAGCTATCCATCACTCAAACTTGTTTAGTTAATTAATTACAGAACTCTACGTAGGACAAATGTTATAGAGGATATTCTTCAGCAGTCACCAACATCATTATTTAAAAGAGAGACATCTGGAGTTCTCCGGGTTTAAAACACTACTTGAAATTTGGGCATGATGACTCACACTTAAAATCCCAGCACAGAGGAGGCTGAGGCTGGGGCTCAGAATAGCCTAAGCTCATATAAGGAGATCCTATCAATCATCAATCAATACCACTGAGTATATATCTTATTAGTTATGAAGATGAGAGAGGGAGAGAGAGAAAACATTCTGCTAAGAGGTAGAGTATTAAAATATTATCACATGAGATATGATTGTCATTAGGAATGTTGGTCAAACATTTTGATTTATTACCAAGTCTGGATCCCGGTAGTTGAGTAATTCCCTAGGACGTTAGGTGTAAGCATCAACAGCAAAAAGGATACACATCATTTCCAGGCCTGAGTCCCAACTCCCAGTATGAAGGCTCTAGAACTTTCTTTCCTACTTAGAGACAACTAGCCATGCTGTGCCAGGGTGTGACTGCCCTAGAAGTCTAGGGCCTGGGATACTCGTCAGTATATGACACACTTCTTGTCACAACGCCTAGACAAAGTTTATTACTACATAGTTTTTATCTCTTTTCTTAGCTCCATCCAACTTGTAGGAGCTGCTTAGAGCACTGTAGTCAGGAGGTTTCTGAGGCCCAGCTAGGGATCAGGAGGGAAGAATAGGGGGTGTGTTAGTTTTGACTGTCATGAGGGAGGCAAGAATATCAGTGCACATACGAAGGACCTGACATTCTTCAATGGTAAAGCAATAAAACTACTTTCTCAAGGACTCCCTTTTCTCCTTTCTTAATGATATAGACGTCATTTCTGGGTCTCACAGTGTCTCTGAGTAACCATTATGGAACTCTATCATTATTGTGCCACAGAAAGACAGAAGTAACTGTGATTCAGATAATTCTAGTTAAGAGAGTTCTGGAAAAGAAGATGGACTGTCACTCAAATGTATCTGTCCATCATACATAAAGACAAGAATGGGACACCCGAAATATGAAAATGCTATAAAAATGCTCTCAGGAGCTATGAGTTGGAGGCATGCTGGGACTGAAGAAATATCACACACAATGACAGCTGAAACTTTTAAGAATCATCCCTAATGAGAAAAATTTTAATAACCACAGTTAATATTTAGTGTGAAAACCATTTCTAAAATGCTATAAATAGGTTTTTACATGAAAGATGGATCAGAGAGTAATACTAAAAATGTATCATTTACTGGAGCTCTTCTAAAAGTAAAACATGGAATAAAAATAGTTCCCCAGTAACCTGACATGTATACATAACAATCAGCATCACTAGTGAGCTAGGAATGATTCCTTGAGCATCTCAGCTCACAGAATGTCAGAGCAAAGTTAGACCCCCACTTCCAGCAATCCCCAGAGATATTCCAGAGTGAGCTTCATTACATCCAGAGAAGTATCTGGATTTGAATTTGAGGATTCTTTTTTCATTATTTTCAAGAGCCATTTTGTGTTAGGTCTTCAGAAGCCACCCTACCCTTACTGCCTAAAGACGATGAGCTGATAAGTATGAACATGGAAGGAGAAGAGAGAAAATGAGAGGTCCAAAGGTAAGAGGTTCAAAGTTTTGGGCAGAGATGATAGTCAAGATTTCCTAGAACTGGAGAAATAGCCCAAATAAAGACAGACACAGCTACCATTCTTGGTTCCATACACTGAGCTACATAAAGGGGTTCAGTTACAATTTGTTGAAAGATACATGTAGCCTGTTCTACATAGAATGTATACATACAATATATGTATGTGTTGTATCGATGAAGATGCATACATAACATGGCACCTTTGAAGCGGCAATCTCTGAGGTCAGTCCTCTCCTTCCACTTCTTTGGGGCAGGATCCAATAGTATCACCACCACAGAAACCAGATTTGCTGGTCCAGGACCTAGGGATTTCTCCTGTCTCTGCCTTCTGTATCGCTGTAGGAGTGCTGGAACTATGGAGGTAAGGTACCATAGCAAGTTTTACCCAGGTTTTGGGAATCTCAAGTTAGGTTTCATGCTTATGTAGTGAGCAGTTTTTTCCACTGAGCCACACCCCCTGCAAATAATATTTTCTTCAGGAGCATGAGGTTTCTTATGAGATCAACAAAAAGTCAAGACTCCACTTATTTAAATGTAAGTAACAAATTGTAAATGTATTCAACCTCCAAACAAAAAAGACTACAGATCTCAGTTCTGTATCGCTGTGGAATAATCCTATCGCATGCTGTGTAGATGTGCTGATCTCATTGGTTTAATAAAGAGTTACCTGGCCTATAGATAGGCAGGAAGAGGTTAGGCAGGAGAGCCAGACTGAGAGAACAGTGGGAGAAGAAGTGTAGAATGATTTCTAATTGGTCTTAACAATAAAAACACGGAGTCACTAGTCAGATGAAGAGGAAGGAGGACATGTACAAGATGCATATATGCATATACATATATATGTGTATATATGCATATATACAAATTCCCCATCTGTCTAAATTCCAGAAAATGACCCAGAAAAAGGCAAAGAATACATGCAAATGAATTTTCTCTTTTTTTCTTTTTTGTAGTACTGAGGACTGAACCTGGGGCCTTGTAAATCCTTGCCAAGTGCTCTACTACAATGTTCTATCTCCAGTCTCCTGCTTTATTTTGAGATGAGGTCTTACAGTTAAGGCTTGTCTGCAGCTATGCAAACCACATGGCCCTGTCTGTCTTCCTTGGGATGCTCCTCTAACAGCCTCTTGGATGTTGGGATTACTTGTGTGTGTAGCCATATCCAGCTATGTTTTTTGTTTTCCTCTGTGTTTTGTTGTGTTCTATGGATTTAGGAATTGAACCCAAGGCCTTGCACAGCATGGGGAAGTCCCCTGCCACTGGATTATATCTCCATCCCTGAGACAGGGTAACCATGGTAGAAGAGATGAGACCTGAGTTGAGAACTCAAAGATGGAATAGTTCAGAAGAAAAGCATTCAAAGCTAAACTAAGCTGTAGTGTATTTGACCCATAGATCAGGAAGTTCAACAAAGAATATAAGCCTTCAGGAGCCTTGGCCAATGATCTGCATGTATTGTAGAAGCAGATAGAGGCTGCTAAAACATTTAAGGCAGCATTTAAGGTACAGGCTTACAGAGGAATCTGAGTTCTCTTCAAGAAAGAATGTTCTCATTGCTTGGTAGAAAGATTCAGGCAGGACAAGGATAACAGCATGAGGTCATTGAGTGCATCTTTATATAAGGTGAGAGCAATAAAACAAGCATGCAGATAGTCTGAGGTGCAGTTCTAAGGTTAGAACTTCAAGACTGACTGACAGGTAAAAGTTTGAGATCAGTCAGAAAGAATTCAAGAATTTGGGCTTAAGATTGATGGAGAATGATGTAAAATAGGGGATAAAGTAGAGACTGGAATGGGGTCTTCATTCGCATACAGCTCCTTCAGCTATAACTTGTAATTAGAAGATTCTTTCCTGTCTGCCAGTTCCTGAATAACCACTCAGAGGCTTAATATGAATTACAAACTGTTTGGCCTATTAACTCAGGCTTATTATTAACTAGCTCTTACANTTTTTTTTTTTTTACCAAAAGGCACATGGGTTGTTACTTCCTATCTTGCTTTTTCTGGCAGCTGCTGGCATCTCCCAGACTCTGCCTTCTTTCTCCCTGTATCTCTTCTTCGATTTCCTGCCTGGCTCTATTCTGCTTAGCAATTGACCAAATCAGCTTCTTTATTAAGCAATGGTAGTAAAACACATTCACAGCACACAGAGGGGCATCCCACATCAGTAACTAAAATTCCCTAATTTGAGTTGCAGTTTGGTTCCAGGGATTCTTCAGATCTAAAATTGTTTGGAGGCCATCAAAATGGCACCGTGAGTAAAGGTGCTTGCTGTCAAGTTTCATGACAAAGTTGGGGTCCCATGATCCATATGGTGGAAGCAAAGAAACAACTCATACAAATTATGTACACACACATACAGAGAGAGAGACAGAGAGACAGACAGACAGACAGAGAGAGACAAGACAGAGAGACAGAGAGACAGAGAGAGAGATATAATAAAAATATTTAAAATTTTTTAGGGAAAATAAATGGCGTCTGTGTATATATTCACTGTTTCCCTGTGGTCTGCAATTTGTTTTTCGAAAAGTCATAGCATCCAGATCCTCCATGAGGCTCACTGATTTAGATTAGAAACATGCCTCTGCACATTAAAAAACAAAACAAAACCCTATATCTCAGTGGTAAAGAATGTGAAGTCCTGCATCCATCCCGGTAATCCAGTTGCCTCAAAGAGCAAAACTACTTGAGAAAACAATTCATTCTCCTAAACAGTGGCAAATAGGCACCGACTCTGTTCACTTTGACTTGGAATCTAATAGAGCTACTCATGGAAAATAAAGGGGGAAAAGGTTCATTCTACATGTGAGCCATGTGCTACCATCCCCACGGATGACCTCTTCACAAAAGACAAGCCAGAGAGGGGACTAACACTGAAGTAATTTTAATCTGACTGAATAGTGAACAATTTAAGATATGTCTCCTCTAACAAAAGCCAGCTGGACACAAGAAATATGACTGTGTGATCCATTCAAAATTAAAGAATAGACTGCATCATTTACAATAACAAAATGTAGAAAATTCTATCAGAGGCAAACAAAATGAAAATTCTCAGCAGTGAATTATTTCCAAATGCTTCCCAAACAGGAAGCAAAAGGCATCTGTGTGTCATCATGGAAGCGTCGAACACAGAAAACATTAATCAGGCCAACTTTGAAAACAAAGCAAAGACTCCCTGAAAAGCAACCATCCAAGAACTGCACCGTCAGAGTCAAGAAGGTAGGCTTCCTCCACAGCGATCTCTTTGCCAACAATTCTCCACACTTACCATTAAATTTTCAAGGTCTTTAAAAGGAAAATAACAGCAGTGTTTGTCCTACATTCTTAAATCTTCCTCCTAGTAAAGTCAACTGCCACAGACTCAAAGGCATCTTTAAAACAGTCGTAGAAAGAAACGCTAAGCCTGGGTTCCAATCAAGAAATCCCCCCTCTTCTAAGCTGGGACTCACTTTTGCAAATCTCTTAAATTCTCTTCCCAAAGCAGGATTGATATTTGCACTTGCATCATTAGGGTATGGTTTCTGCACCCACCACATGCCAAATTATAGAATGTCTCATACCATAAAGTAAAGGCCGGGGGAAAAAATGACTGTTTTCTTTTTTAAGTCAGTGGAAATGAACTCTACTGAAGGTTTCCTTCTATTCTCTTTGCACCCATTATGTGAAGCTGTGACTTTAATACTCTCTCATTAACACCAGCCAAACCATTAAGGGACACCAGTGTTCAGTGCTCGCTGAAAGCTTTACATCTGTGCTTCCAGGCTCACTCACCCATCCACCGCCATGTCCTGTTTGATCCCTTGTCTGAAGCTTTCCTGCTCATCACAATGCAAGCTTCATTGGAACAGGAAATTGCTCCTTTTATTTTCACTTACCTCCTTTACAGTTCCAACTGTATGAAACATATATGTTTTCAAAAAATAATCCACGGTCATTTCCAAAGCCCTAAATGCAAAAGAAACACTGCATATACTTCATTGAGTCTATTCAGAATCTCACTAGGCTCTCTTTAGTGTGTGAAGAAACAAAAGCAAATCATTCAAATTGGAGGGATAATATTTTGGAATTTGAATGCTACTGACAGCCATAGAGCTATAATAATTTGACCAATATCCATCACTGTCTATGGATCAGTGCTGACTAAAGGACTTTCTGCTGTAATGGAGAGGTTCCATAGTCTGTGCTGCTCAGTCCTGAAGCTGGTAACCACCCACAGCTACTGAGACGGGAAGCAGCTGCTCAGCCGTTTGTTTGTTCTCAGGTAGCCCAGAAGTTTGGTTGCTTTCTGCAATACTCTTGGAACTAACTTTTGACAACTACAGGGAGCCCTCATATCCCATGGCTTCCAGATGCATAATTCTAGCCACCTTAATTTAGTAAAATAATGCCATTTCCCAGGATGGTTCAGTTTCAGCTGCCATGAGAGATTAACTCTGAGGAACTGCAATCAAGCACAACTGTACCACTAGTTCATTTCCGGTCCACAAATCGCAGTGTAGAAAACAGGGACACAATGACCAGTGACTGCTAACATTTCTTCTTTTCAAATTGCCACATTGGTCACTGGGTATCTAGAATGCAGCCACACATATAGCCATCGAAGTGGCCAACAAAGTGTATGTTGCCCTGTGGCCTCCCACAAATAAAGTCTCAGTATCCTTCACTAAAACAATCAAAAGAGAAACCTGGGCTTGAAATATATAAAAACACAGTGAAAAAACGAAATGCGGTAACCTGGAACATGGACTTCGCACCTGAACATAAATGAAGCTCTAGAGGAAATAGAAACCACAGAAACCCAGACTACGGTGCTGTGTGTCCAGCCGTGGGAGCTCAACAAATCCAAACACTGACAGACAGGAGTACAGCAGCTACCACAGAAGAGAGGTAGATGTTCCAGAGGGAAAGAGGCAAGCAAAAAGAACCACATTACCGAACATTTCCTAGTTAACACTGACTGCATGAAGCCTGAAATACTGGAAGAGGAGATGCGCTGGAAAAGGCACAGATTCTAAGACTTCAGCACTGATTGAGAAGAAGGCAAAGAAGTGCCATTCAAGTAGCTCTTGGGAAGTGTTTCAAAAATAGTATCCCTTCGTTTTCAATGTTTCTTTTAAAGCTTGAAACCAGAGTGCACTACTTAAGTATTAGTTTTTCAATATTTACAACTCCATATACTCTAATAAATTATGGCAAGATTGTTTTGAGAAATATTAAGGGTCACAAAAAAGCCTTCCTTCTGCCATTCATTGTTTTTACTTGATACGAGTTCAGTTTGAATGGTTGTTTTTACAGTCACACCCTGAGATACAAGATGAAGGAAACCTGTACTTAAGACTAGTTAAATGTGCAGGGCTGGATGAGCAAAATGTATGCCAACCACACATTTAAAAGTCATGCCAAGAACTCGTATCCTGCCCTGCAAGCACACATGTTGAAGATGACGTGAAGCAAGGACTATGGATGACTATGGATGACGTTAAGAGACCCAATCCTCTCTACAGAAGAACCTTCCTGTCATCCCCTGCGCTCAACTTCCCAACACACTGTTCAGCAAAAATAAAGCCAACAGTTCACTTTGCCCCCATGCCACCAAGTCTCCTGCCCCTTGAATGCATCATTAAATCGGATTGTTTAATCACTGAGCCTCTTTCTTCATCAAATGTACTCTTGTACATCACAGCATGGCCAGGGGCAGATGGGGCAATCTGTGACAACAGTGCCATGTACGTCTCCTATTCCAAATGGAGAGGTTGCAGAAGGAGCCATCTGTGTCCTTCCCCTCATACTGCTCTGCTCTACTCCCTTTACACCACGTGACACCTCCCCGTGGTCCAAAAACTACATTGAAGCATATGCCATGTATCATTCAAATGTAGGTCCAAAGACCAGCACATGGGCTCAGGGTTTCTCAGTTCTCATGTCATGACTTAATAGACTGGCCATCCTGTTTAAAGGACCCCTTCTATCATTCCATCTCCCATACTTGGATCATTCATATCAAATTCTAAAACTACTGTTCATCTGTACTTCGGAGTTTCCTCTATAGTGTGCATCCTGCCCTGCACATGGATCTTACATGGGTGAATAAGATGGCAAGGAGCGGGTGGTAGGTGGCTGGAGAGTCAGGTGGGTTTAAAGAACAAACGTCTGCTTCCGTGAACTGTTATGTAAATGAATGACTGCTAACATGAATCACTGCTCAATTAATAAATGAGTTAGGCTAAGAAAACCTATTATATTTTAATCAGTGTAAATTAGGAAAGAGGTAGGTGTCGTTCTCCAAGACAATGTCTCACATTCACAATTGCGCACTTCCTGGGCTGCCTTCCTCTTTCTGACTGCTCTAATCTGCAGGCGGTGATTCTTCCTGCGGGTGAGCTCCCCAGGTCCAGCTCACCATGTGCTCAACAACATGGAGGCGCTTTGCTTCACAGAGGCATGTGTGAAAACAGCTTGGGATTTNTTTTTTTTGCTGAGAATAAGCTCAAGATGAGTCAACACAGAACTGTTGTTTCCACAAAAACACATTTCATCTCAGACTATGAGGGAGGAGATTTCTCACTCTGATTTTGTTGGCGGGGACACTCTGTAGACTTCTGTCATATTGGGGAGTCACCAGGGACAGCCTACAGCACACACACCAAAGTCATCAGTTTCCCTGAGGAAAATCAAGTGTGGAAATAATGAGGGACTGAGGGCCAGTCTTTCCGGCGCAGTGCTGGGAAGATGGGGAGGTGCAGGTTCATCAACTAGCAAGCGGTAGAGGAGAATGTGAATCTAGCATATGGACTGTGGAGCAACGTGTATCTCTGTTCAACCGGCTTTCACCTATTTGATGTTAGGCACCTGAGTTCTTGGAGGGCCAATTAGGACTGCTACCAAATGGGTACTGTTTGTTCTATGTGAATTACACAAGATGATATTAAACAGCACATATAAGAGAAACTACTTGCAAATATTCTAGTTCTACAAGGAAAAGGAATAAAAGATTTATATATATATATATATATATATAAACCATCATTTATACCCCTTAATGAAATGATGGATTCATGCACAATGATTACTGGATGGCTTGGCTGGAGGGTCTTATTTTAGAAAAACAGCAGAATTATTTCCTTATTTGCATGGATGTGGCAGTCAGAGGACAACTTAGAGAAGTCAGTTCTCTCCCCATGTGAGCCCTAGGGATTGAACTCAGGCCGTCAGACTTGGTAGGAAGGGGTTAACCCACTTGTGACATCTTGCTGGTACAAGTCAGGGGTGTTCAGCCTGAAGGGCCTAAGGATGTTTAGTGGAAGAAAGAGGATCTGTGCACGGGAATGGAAAAAGGTGAATATTTATCTGTACTTAAATCCTTAATAAATATTACATTTCCTTAAATCACTAATGCAGTAGTGATGACAAGCCACAGCAGGTAGCAAGTACCTTAAAATATGCAGGAGATGGTAACTATTTCAGGTATCTTACAATGTAATTCACTCCATAATTACCTGTTATTGTCATTATAGAACCACAGTCATCACCATTCATGCTGGCAGTTCTCATGTGATATGAAATGAAGAAGTATATCCTTTACTGTATCATGAGCAGGCTTACGAAAACTACATAGATCTGATAATTTTTTTGTATCCCTGGATACTTAACTGTCCTAATAGAAAATCATTTTTGAGACACAGTTTGTTATTATGTAAACAAGGCCAGCCTCAGGCTCAACAATCCTCCTGCCCCAGCTTCTTGGGTGCTGGAACTATAGGTGCATAGCATCAAACATGGTTAAAAGTAATATATAAAAGGAGAGGCAGGCTGACAAAAGATCCCACCTAAGAAATGTGAGGACCTTCTGCTGGAAATAAGGTTTCATGAGTTATTATACAGCAAAGGACCAGGCTGTCACCATCTAAATCAAATATTTAATTTGCCGCTAAGAAATTACTCCTCCCTATACAAATATTGGCATCACAAAATAGGCCATACATGTCTAGTACAAGCCCCACAAAGACAGACATGTTCTCTGCTTACACTCCCCAAGCAGCAGCCAGTAATTCCATTTGACATGGCGTTATAGCAGATGAATTGCGAAAGGGCCCGTTTTACTTGATTTTAACTAATTTATATTTGAGCGGCTAATTGTAGCCGTCTTATACCCTATTAGAAAGCCCACCTTAAAGATTAATTACTTTACGCCAAACGAGAAGGCAGCGTTCTAACTCTCCAGGAGAAGCAGCTGTACATACACTGCAGAACAGCACGCAGGAGTGCTCTGGAAAGATCCCCGGCATCACAACATCGGATCGAAAGCCCTAGTGACGTGTGTGGATCCTGTTTGGATCCTGATAATCAGGAATGAGTAACACGTAGTGAGGTTGGGTCGCAAATGTTGGTCCTGTCTGTGTATGGTCCTGGTGGGCCAGGTGACAGTGAATATCATGAAATTGCAACTAGAAACACTGGTAAGTTTCTATTTTTGTGGTTTCTGAAAAACTTACGGCTGCTTGTGTGTGTGTCTCCACATAATGCCGTGCTACACGTGGACACCATCACACAAGCACACTTTGCACACTGATGACATTCCTCCCACACACCTTTCTTTCCGTTTCTCCCATCGCTGTTAGTCCCCGCTGTTTTAGTTTCGCATACACATTTAGTTGTGACTAAAGCAAAATAAAACTGGTGAAAATGATGCGGGAAACCTAAGAGTCTAGCACAGGTCTCAGGAGGCTGGGACATGGAGGTCCCACGAGTCAGGCTGCCTCTGATCTTCAAGAAAACCATCTGGGCACTTCTTCTGGAGTCTGGATGTGAATGCTGGCCCTGGACTATCCTTTCCTACTTTGGGCACTCTGTCTAATCTTCCATTCAGATTGTATCTCTAACCATATATCCCTCTCCCTAGAGTACTGTGGGGTTCTGATGCCATGTATCTTCTTTGCTGTCTAGAGGTATTCTGTCCTCCAAGTTCCAGTGTACAGTCCTCTAACATTCCTGATTTTTCTAGCAGGGCAGTACTCTGAAGGCCTTGATCTACCAAGACACTAAATCCATAAAGGACTTTTTGTAAATGACATGTTGACGATGCTGACCAATTGGTAGACTGCTTACCTAGCATGCATGAAACCTGAGGTTTGTTCACAAGCACAGTATCAAGCCAAGCTTAGTGGCACATACAGGCCTACAACCTCAGAACACTCAACGCAGAGATAGGAGGTCTAAGAATCCAAGGTTGCATGGGTGTTGGGGCTATATAGATCCTCCCTGTTTACACAGAAAAAGAAAGGTGTACCATTTCCCTCATTGCCCAATACTGAAACTATCCTGGCAACACCTCCTCCCTTGTCTTCCTTCTCAGCCTTCTTCTGCTGCTGCTAATAACTTTTATCTTTCTTTTTTCCTTCCTTCCTTCCTTCCTT